>MU224827.1:49366-67904 GCA_018584345.1 Thuja plicata | reverse complement strand
ATTTAATATTAAATATTAAATTTCATATGATTAATAATAATATAACATATATAATATATTATTATTAATCAACATGTATTATATATATTCTAATGATCATACGACTGAAGCTACAAACATTAACATGCACATTGGCCAAGGATTCACTCTACATGATTAACATGTTGTCAAGTTCACACCCTATCTGACTTGCATCCTTAGAACATAACATGCTTTATTAAGTACATACTAGAGGGATGCAACTTGCTCTCCTATTATTTTAAACAAACTCTTGTTGGTTCAAGACTCGTAGAGCTTAAAAGGTGAGCTCTTTGTTTTTCCTCCAAGAAAATATATATGAAAACCTCACGAGGAAATGAATGGTGAATGAAAGAATCAGGTTCTCCAACCATTTTCCAAAATATATACTTTTGCATAACATCCTCACACTAGAATGATGTGAAGAACTCTATATTCCCACCACCTTCCATCGTGGCTGAAGGAAGAAGGTTGTATTTTACATCTTATCACAATGGTAAGAGTATACATATTAATGTTTTCCAAGTATAATTCGAAGATTAATATAGTTCATAGTCCAACTCTTAAGTGTCGAGAATGCTCCGACGGTATCTGACATAGGATCTTTTATATATTTTTTCAATTCCAAGCAGGGATAACTTTAATAAACCCCCTCCCAAGAAAAGGTATAAAATCCTAGCGAATCCTGCATTATTTTAGGGGGGAAATTTTCTTAATGAAGGTGATTTTTTTTCCAAATTAGGAAAATAAAATAGTTTGTATTGGCAATTTTTTCCCTGTCGTATCAAAATTCCATAAAATCCTGGCAAATAATACATTAATGTGGGGGAAAATATATATTGTTTGAGGCGATTTGTTTTTCTTTTGAAGTAAAAAAATTATAATATGAGGAAAATGATTTTCTTTCGAAGGGAAAAAAGATAATTGAACTGGCGAATTTTATCTACCGTTTGAAAATTTATTTATTTTATTGGTTCGTTAATTATGGGAAAAATAAATATTTTATTGGCTATTTTGAAAAGATGGGACTCATAATGTAGGACAATGCCAAATAGAAATTTATCAGAGATGTAATTAATGCAATATCACGTCTAGCAAATATATTCTTTATTTGTTGCCAACTTGTTTGCAGACTCAACACGTTGGTATCGATAAGCACGACTAGTCACATGGACACATAACCTAACATCCATCATTTTATAATGTTAAATGAATTATTTGAGACCGTTTGATGATCCAAGATCAATGGATGCAGTTTAATTTCGGCCCCAATTTCTTGAAGGAAACAAATTTCTCCAGGAAGTCACCAGAATGATGACAAGTATCAAGATTCAAACCTTAACCTACACCATGACCATGATCATTAATTACAACTGGTTAGTTGTTTACTTGGACGGTAGTACTGTTGCACGGTCTATAGTGCAACTTGTAACTCGTAACTCGGTAAGAAATAAATGCCTTCTCAGTGACAAGCGACATTCTTTAACTACCATCTACTCAGCACTGACGACTTCCAAATTCTTACAGACGATATTACCAATTTTTGACACGCATGCATTTATTGGAAATATTTACATGGAGATATGAAAGATTAAGGACAATGGATTTAAATTTCTCACATGCATGCATTTATCGGAAAGATTTACATTAAAGATTAAGGACAATGGATTTAATACGATTACAGAAAGAATAATCAATTGCTAATTATCAATCAAGGGCTATTTATAGAGGATCCAACTTCTTTCTTCTTCAATTTTCTTTTGGTAGATTAAGAGTCAGAGTTGTCGGCAGTTGAAATTTTGCCTCTGGTTTTAAGGTTTAGGTGTTCACTATTTTAGAAATTTATAATTTAGTATAAATGAAAAATAATTTAATTTAAGTTTAATAAATTTACGATGTATGGTGTATTTTGGGCCGAAGGGGAAATAAACCCAATTTTTGCAAAACTCTTCCCGAATCATGACACGTATCCACTCATGTTGGCATCATTCGATGATGACGTGTGACTAATGACAAGGCAAAAGTGAATGGGACCTATGACACCTGACAGTGACTACAAACGACCTTAGGATGAGCACAGATCAATGATGTACAATATATTTTAGGTTGAAAGGGAAATGAAACCCCATTTTTGCAAACCTAATCTACAATCATGACATGTGTCCACTCACACGGTCAGTATCATTCAATGATGATGTTTGAAGTGACTAGGTGACTACTAGTACTGACAAGCCAAAAGTGAATGGAACCTGCGACACCCGACAGTGACTAGCAATGGTCATTGGATGAGCATAGATCAATGACCCATGGTGTATTTCAGGCCAATTTGGGGAACAATCACCTCTTTTTGCAAATGTACCC
The DNA here is from genome assembly GCA_018584345.1 of Thuja plicata. NCBI lineage: Eukaryota > Viridiplantae > Streptophyta > Pinopsida > Cupressales > Cupressaceae > Thuja > Thuja plicata. Next base: position 65,525 of record MU224827.1, on the reverse strand, counting down.
CATAAATAAGGCACGTGTCATGATTTAACACTCAACTAAGTATTATTAAAATCTAAATTGTCTAGTAAAATTAAACATATAATAAATATAATAACTAAAATGCTCAATTTCGGGTCTCCGACTGAAGTTGTAATGTCAAATGATTAAGTGGTATGTGTCATAGTGATATCATATATTAGTCTTCATAAAGAAGCAATAAAAGTTTTAACATAGTCATAGTTGTACAAATTTTGCCCTTTAGGTTTTCAATCTAAGTGTTTCAATTCTAACTAGTATTGGAGATCCAGAAAGGGGTTACAACTTCTAGCTTGAGGAATGCAAAAGAGTCTCTTAGCTCTCTGCCCACTCATAGTTTGCACAAATTGAAATTTCGGGTAAAATCCTGAACACCTACGTCCTGACTTTTTAATTTTTCAAATCTCGTGGTTTACTGTTTAGATTGTAGAACTAGAATTAGGGTTTAATTTTAAATCACGCTTATAAATTGTAGTTATGTATAATTATTTGAATTTTCTTATGAGTAAATACTATGTTGGTCAAAATAAATACTAAGATTATGAGTAAAAGGCAAAGACATGAGACATAGATAATAGACTTCCACAAACTAGATAAAACACCAGGTTTCACAAATGAATTCCATGATATTTATGATCGTGTTATTCATGAAAATAAGGGAATCGTGAAAATTAGATTTGCACTTGAAAATAAGTGGAAATATCCAATGAAGGAGACAAAATATTATCCATTTAACAACATGGTAAAGACAAAGACAAATAAAATTGCACCGTGGGTTGTTGGGTCAGCACACATGGCATTACCTCAAATATTCCCTTGTCCATAAATTTTCATGGTCTGCGCTGAAAATAACGATGAAAATAGAAAAGGATTTGTCAATAAAAATACTCAGGTGGAAATTTTGTCGATAACCGAGAGTGAATTTTCTAGTCTGTTGGACCTAGGGTTTGAAGCACAAAACTCAAACGTGCACATTGACCTAGTAAAGCTAGCAGAGAATTATGAAAAATTAGATGCAAGATAGAAATATTCATATATCAGAGGAATAACAGGCAGTTCTAGTCTGGATCGAGAGCATAAGCCTCTTTATGATTATGATATTTTTATGCAATGGGTTTAGGATAGTATTTCCTCGCTAGTATTTTTTTTGGGATTGGAAAGTAACAAAGAAGTGGGTGCCAACATTCTTGAAATGATTTTTCATATTCATTTTGAATCATAACCAATAAGATATAATTTTATTGAGCACATTGTTCATTGCATGCAAGAAAAATTACTAATGATTAAAATAGGTTCACATAAGACATTTATATTCACAACCTACTTATGTTATCTTCTTTTAGCAAAGCATCATGCAATATTTCAGACAAACAAGCTTCAAAGTTAGGTCCATAATCCAATATATGAATGAACACCTGAGATAAGGATGAGAGATAACAAAAGGAACTACAACCATTTTGTAGACTTATTTTTGGCACTAATGTATCATAAAATTACAGACACTCCAATGCCTAGATTTCATGTGTCTTGTAGATATTGCATTCAACTTGGAATTCAAATATAATTGGCTGACTAGTACTTCATGGAAGACTACACCATGTTAAGGTTTTACGGTTCAACGGTAGAAATCTACAAACTTCCAATACATCTGATAGAGAGGGTATTTGCATTGGAATATGTACGACAAATGGAGAGCACGAATGTGCTCTTTAATGGACAACAAAGAAAATGATATTCCCTTCCTTGTCTTTCTCATTTAGAGGTTTCACATTTGAGAGAAGAGGATTCAAAGTGGCACAAGTTTATCACTTTGATGTTGACAATCACTGGCAGTATGATCCACTCAACATAATTGCAACAAAGCTTAGAGAGAATGTGAACTCCACAAGCAAATGTCAACACGAGAGTATGTCATTGATAGAAAACTTTAAAAACATGGAGTCCTGGGATGAGGTCAAAAAAGAGATGGAGAAATACGCCGGTGAAAATAATATTTCAATACAAGAATTGTCATCACAAATTATGGAATTAAAAAAACATAAAGGAAAAGTCCAGCCCAAGTATCCTACAATTTCTACCAGAAAGTTGCTCAACCATCTAGAAAATCTATTCCAGTAGACCTAGTGGATCAATGTAAATATGGGTTTGTACTCAAACTAAAATTTCTCATTTTTGGGAAATGAGGAAGAATCTCGGTGAGCCAAAGACCTCTGTAGATCTTTATGAAGTGGAAGAGGATCAAATATTTAGCTATTTGTAGAATAAGGAGCATCCAGCTAAAGCATATCACAACAATGATGCTCGTGAAGATAATGAGTATGAGAGAGCTTCTGTTGATCTCGCATCCACTGATTCCACTCCCAAAACTAGTACAATCTATTCAAATTTTAGTGGAGTCGATGTGTCCACGAAAGAAAAATATACCAAAGGGGCAGAGATTATAGAAAAATGGGTTTTCCAGGTTGGGAAAGTCCTAGTTTCCACTTGATACACCAGTTCTACCAAAACATGGTGAGACACCAGCCCTTGGAGTTGAATCATCAGGTTCATCACAAAACGGTACTACTCAGTCTCATACCCTTGCACCTTCATTTGTTCCATCTTCATATCCAGTTCCACCTTTTCCAAGCACTGAGATTCAATCTGAATCAGGTGTCATTGCCACTGGTAGGGATGACATGGGTAGTACTAGTGGTATGAAAAGGAAATTACGACTGGACATGGAAACAATTGATCCCAGAGATCAAGTTAGTGTAAAGAAGCAAAAGGTTTAGGACAAAACCCTCAGAACAGTCCAAAAACTCCACTTGCTAGTGATAGCGGGACATGATTAGGAATAGGTCAGGGTGTTGCTAATCCTTATGATGCAATTATTATAATCACAGGCATAAGTGGATGCACATACATCACTACAAGTGTTATTTCACCTTTCAAACATTCAATTGTGTTAGCAAACCCAATTTTTTGTTACAATGATTTTGTAAATAACTTTGAACAAACAAAAAATAGGAATAGACATAATACTAAGATATTGAAGAGGGATGTAGTTGGTGCAGCTCGTGATATAGAAGCTGCATCAAATAGGATATTTCCCACAACCCAAACATAGAAATGATGGATTTCATGGAACTGTTATGCTCCCAGCTAGAGATAATAATCCAACAGTGAGTCAGTTAGATCTATCTAAATTTCACGTTAGCACCCTCCAAATGGATTTATCCAAAATTAAAAATGTGGACAAGATAAATGTGTCAAAAATGACCAACCAAGTGGTCTACAATTCAGTGATGAAGTTGGAGAGAGAGAAATGAAAGATTGTGTAAAAAATAGAAAAGTTACAGGAAGACCTCACAAATGAAAAGGAAAAGGAGAAAGCAACATATAACATGTGCAAAGAATTAGAGAAAAGGGTAAAAATTTATTCCTCTAAAGAAGCAATTGCACAACAAGAACATATGGAGACATAACTGAAAATTCTAAGGGAAAAATTGGAAGAGAGCAATAAAAAATCAAGGATGAAAAAGCCTCTTCACTATGTTTATAAAAAAGCGTGGAGATTACGACACAAGAAAACAATAATTTAAATAAGGAATTGGAGAATGAGAGGGTAAAAACAAAACAACGGGAAGAGAAAGCAGAGAAAATAAGAAAACATAGTGCACATCAGTTGTCAAATTTGAGAGAAGAACTACAAAAGGAAAATAATACAATTAAAACTTATGAAAATAGCTTGAATGACAAAGTAAAAAATACAGTCAAGCAAATAAAACAAGACATTTGGGGGAAAATAAATGCGAGTGGTGATAGGTTGTGTGAGTGGTTTGAATTGAATGAAAGTCTTAGAGATGTTTTTGGGAATCTCAGAGAGCACGTTGAGAAGAAAAAAATATTTATCAGAGAGAGAATATAGCGAAACAGATTTTCCAACAAATCAACACAACCAGTGAAAGGCATTTGGAAAGCAAGGGAATTCATGACAGTGTTCGTGCAACAATAAAGGCAACATTTGCTTTATATGGGAGAAAGCTCACCAAGATGAATAAAAAAACAACCAAAATGATAAGTCTTGGTTTGTCAAATCCTTGTCCTACTAACTCATCAATGAAATTCGTTGGAAGAGAACCTTACAAAAAAAAATTGGAGGATACAATGACATCTGATTTAGGCAAGATTTCTCATGACACAACTCATGAAGGCATTGAAAATTGCATCAAACCATTGACAAATTTGAATGCAGTATTATATGGAGAATTTCTTTCAAGGCACTCTTCCAAGTATGGATGTCTGAAGAGGTTGCGATTCATTTACTATAACTTGACAAATATTGACCTTCCAAACGATGCATAATGGAGCATCCTAAACAAACTGGCAGAATCATCTCATCAATCATAAAATGTGAAAGTAATTTCAATCGTCTCTATATTTTGTTTCTAATGGCTTGAATTGAGTTTAAAGTTTTAAATTTTTTTTTTGAACAGGATAAACATAGCAGATGCTAATTTACTAAACTGACCTGTCAAATCCAAAAATGTACAGTTGTAGAGAGGTTTTGATTCTAGTTTTGATGTTGAGTCTCCACATGAGGCAAATTGACCTGAAGCTATTGTTGCTCCCTTTTTCTATAAAAAGGAATTCAGGGTCACTTGCTAAGGGTAATAAAATTGGAATTGGGTATTGAATTTTGCAAACAGAATCACATAGAGTTGTGTACTTACTACTACTAATGAATGAATTGTATCCTATTTGTAACTAAATAATGAGAATATCTATGAATTGTATCATATGAATTGCTATATTTTCAAAAAAATAATGAAAATATTTAAGAATTGTACCATATGAGTTGAATAATGCAAATGAAAATCAATATTAATTATAGAATTGATGACATTATCAACCACATTCAAGTTTTTAACATTGCAATATGCTATTATGCATGATTGATGATGAGATACAGATAGTAGATTACAGTAATAAGTTTAATAAATACCTAGGACCTGCTACTTCGACAACGGTTCAAGATGACACATCATCTCATTATTGGGATCCTCAGATTCCTCGCCATCAACTTCATAGCTTCCTTGGTTCTTTTCTATGCCTTCTTCAATCTACATACCTTCGCTTAGCTGCATCTTAATTTCAACGCTACTAGTACTAGTACTTGATTCACTGACATCATTATTTCTACCACTCCCACTTTGGTTTGAAATGTTTCCCAACCCTCTTCTTTGACATTTCTTCCTGTACACTTTCAATGCCCTATCGTAAGGAAAAGTATGGATATCATACCTTGATGTATAGAGCCTCAATAAATTTTTCAAATTCCTGTCTAGTTTGTTTCTTCGCTTTGACTTGAGGAACCCCAAAGCACTGAAAAAATCTCTCATATTCCACTTACCCATATATCATGGTCAAACATAAATTAACAAGCATGAAAAATTCAGATATTGAATCAATCAACATTCCACTCTGAGCTAGATTTTTCCAAAGCCTTGTTACTGATCCATCTCGTGGGGGTTCTACATAATCTTATTTTGTTCCCTCATTGTTTGTGAAAAATGACCTGATTTCTCTCTCAAACGAGATTCATCTTAAATTTCATTAAGTGTTACTCCATTGAATTTTTTGGTTTTGCAAAAATGATTTATCAAAGTTAGTAACTTAGTTCGAAAATCTTTTAAATTGTTGACACTCCAATATCGAGGAAACACAATAACCATGGATTCAATTATTCTAAATGGAATGTCTTAAGGCCTTGAAATATCACCCTAAATAAGGCATTAGGGCATACTAATATCTCATGGTAACAATGGAAACCTTCCTGAGTTGTGGGTGGACTCTGGTTAAGAAGGAATCTCCGGATTCTAGGCCAGTTCCTATTGGATTTGGAATATCACCTATGGTTGATCTCTAATTTGGGAAAAGGGAAAATATAACTAAAAATTGAATAAATAAACTAGAAGGTGATACACCAAAACTGGATTCAGACTTATCATAATTTCAAACTAGCATCCACAAGACACACAATACTGAGATCTGCAACAACATTCACTATTCAACGTATAGGTTGACCTAAAACTCACTATTTGGGTCTGTACCACAAGTAGTGATAATCTGCCAACAAACATACAGATTCTGCAAAAGGTTATACTTGACAACCTAGAATAGGAATTGAACCAATTCTCTAATCTATGTTGCAAAACACATTACACTTAAATGCAGAAATGTTGAAAAGGATTGATAACATAACTCAGGAAATATGTGAATAAAGGGAACTTGCTTTATTCTCTTCAAAATCTACAAATGGTTACATTCAATGGTACAAAATATGTCAAGGAATATGTTACATTCACTTGAACACAATCTGTATCAAAACTGAACCTGTGGCTACAAAATTATGCAAAAGGCACAAAGGAACAAGTATGTTCACTAAACCACCTTCTCCCTAAATTTTGAACCCCTAAAAATGAGAAGGAAGCTCAGATATATACCCCCTCATGGTTATTTTCAAAAATCCAAACCCCTCCAAAAAGCCCTCCAAATAAGCTAGAAACCCTAATTCTAAGGCATAATACATGCCTTAATTCTAGCCCCTAATGGTGGTATTTGAAAAATATAGATCTTTTACAAATGCACTACCAACATATCCAAAACTATATCAAAACCTAACAAAACACAACCCACCATATACAAAAACCCTAACCCCACTTCACATATAACCCAAAAACATGCCAAAAAGCAACATATCCCTAAGGTCAACATGACCAATATCCATGCAAAATATCTCTCCATCTGTGTCGTGGCATAGGCTGTGTTGTCGTGGCATCTGGGAGTAGTTGTCGTGCACTGCAGTTTGTAATGCATTTACTGCTCTGACAATGGATTCCAAATTCTATCAAAACTTGCCATTATTTTGGGTCCTTCGCATTTCATTTTGCATTTGGGGAAGATGTAAGGGTTTCAAAACCCTAATCTATGGCGCCACCCATGCTGCAACTATGGCATTTTTTCTTGCATCTTTGTGCTTGGGTTGTCGATCTGGAAGTCGACACTATGATGTGGGAGTTGTGTTGAATTCTTTGTGACTTCTCTCTGTGATCTGCGGGCTAAAAAAAGCATTCTTTGTTGTGATTTTACTCCATTTATGTCTGCAACTATGATTCGAGCATGAAACTCAGGCTCCAACTGGAAGTGGTTATAGAGATGAAGAGCTTGGGCTCTTTGCATGTGTTTGGCACTGGAGTTGACTATTGAAAACCGAGCTTAGGCTCTCTTCTACACTGCAAGCTCCTGACATTGTAGGTTTTGTCCCATAATATATGGCGTTGTCCATGCATGTCTTCATGGAGCTCGGGCTTCAAACTGCCACTTCTTGGCTTGTAAACTTACAAATAATTCACTCTCTACTCTTGGCTTTGCATTTACACTCTGTCTTCAGTTGAACATGTTGTTGTATTAGATAGCTTTTTTGAAAAATCTCCAGTTGTGGGCTCTAGCTTTAATGGGTCTCCATATTTCTTACCATGATTATGGGTACTTTATGTTCCTATTGTTATTTCATCTTTGCTCGAATACCCACTTCTAGATAAGCTTCTGTTGTGGCTTGGATAGCTCGAGCTTCATGAATGTTGATGTCTACTGTTAGGAATGATTATATCTTGTCACTGCCTCTACTGGATGTCTGCATTTGTTCTGGGTTTTGTCTATATGTTTTGTTCATCTCGACAGTGACCATCATGTTTGAGTCAATACCATTGTAGAGACAAAGAGCTCGAATTTTTATTGTCATTATGTATAATGTCTAAATGTATGGTCTCCCTCTTGCAAAAAATAATAATGACAAGCATTATATGCAGTTATCATCTCCAGTGGGAATGTTATTCCTAGGGTTCGAGCACGGGCTTGTGACACCCATGAATAACATTGTAAAACAGAGAGCTCGAAAATTAGAAATGCATATTTTTCTTCTATTTGAATAGTGTTGTTATATGATTTCATTCTTGATTATACACTGTCGTTTGAACATGAATAACAACATCCAACAATAGCATTGTTATTTGAACATGCAAAATAACACTGTCATTTGACTTCCATTCTTGAATATGCATACATATCTTTGTAAAAAGCTATCACTATTGAACATGCATATTCTCTTCCATTTGATTGCAAAAATATATGTCATTGTTTTTTTGTTTTCTCTCATTCAAAGATACCAGTATTTAGAACAACATTAATATGAATTCTTTATATGATATCAATAGTGTTTGAACTCTGTAGATGCACTTTCTATTTTAATAAAAATGCATTTTAGTTCTTTTGTGTATGCATGTTACTTCATAACAACATTACTTTTATTCATCTTCCTTTCCATATGCACTGTTATTTGATTTGATCCATATATGCATAACCTTTTGATGACATTGATGCACATATATGCTTTGTATATACATAACTGAAACCTTGATAAACATTAGCATCCATCTTTCATGTGCATAATTCATTTGATAACAAAAAATAATACTTCTAGTTAGAATACCACTTGTTTTGTTCATGCATAACAGTAGTCATTTTGTTCAAACAACATTACAATTGATCTTCATTGTGGAAAACTGAAAAACAATGTTACCTCGTCATTTGATTGCAAGCAACAATTCATCTCCTTCTTTCCAGAACTCTATTTTGGACTCGCACACTTTATAACACCAGTGTTTGCAACAACATTTGATTACTCAGTACTTGATATCAATAGTGTTAAAATGCATGGTTGTTGTTCTTTAATGACATTATGAGCATCTACATATTTTGATCATTTGATAACTGATAGCAATGTAATTTGATCATCTTTCTGTATATCATTTTGCAATTCATCCTTCATTGACATCTTTTCATTGCATATGCATCTTACAACAACATTACTGTACTCTGCATATTTGCACCAATGACATTAAACTTGTTACAACATGCATTAACCCCATACCAACAGTTAAGAACTGCATCTATTTTCCTTCTGCATCTTCTAATCTTTGAACTTATGAACTCCTAACATTCTTTTCTCTTTGATAATGCATCTTGTGAGGTTCAAGCATGGGCTCCTGACACTCACTGCATTTTTCTTTGTTATCTGCTACTAGTGAACACATAGATCATATTTCTTTTTGCATTTAAATACAGTTCTGCTTATTTTGTTTGCACACATCACCAAATCAATATGTTAGGTTAGTGAACATGACCAATTGATCAATCTTTGTGTGTGAGTTCCATGTATCATGAAATTCATGCATGAATATTGGTTGGTTGATTGTGTTGACTATCTTAACATATTGTTGTTCTGAAAAAAGGTATCTTAGCTACAAGAACTAAGTCCCTTTAATTTAGATTTTTTGGTTTCACACACAACATTAACTCTTGTACAATGCAGAATGATAACCATAGATAGTAAAAGGTTTCATGGAGTTATGTCCCTTTGATACTATTATTCTATTGATGTAGATGCATACTTTTCAATTGTATTGATGTTATTGGTAGATTTGCAGTTCTGAAAGTTTGATCGTTGTATGATGTTTTAGGTGTCCATGCATTGCTTGGATCCAATTTTGATCTAACACATTTTCTTTCCATGATGCAGGACACATAACCTAGAGACCTGGGATGTAGGACATGTGAGACAATGCAAAGGACTTGAAGACTCAGACAATGAAGATAACCAACTCCAGAATGCAGAATACACCTAAAGGCAATGCGTGGAGCCCTACCTCATACTTCTATCATGCTCTCTTTTGTGCATATGTTCCTGTAAGTTCCAATGTGAAAGATGTAATATGAAAAGAACATTCTTTATCACATTTAGTTTGAATGCACAATGTAATGATCAAGTATGAATTTGAAAACTTAAGAAATGATCAATACTTAGAGTACAATGTATCTGATAATATGAATGTAATAGAAATGTATCTTATCTATATTAGCTGAATACTAGTATTAAGAAGATGCACCTTTATGTAATCTTCTACTATTTTTGGTTATTATCCTGCATGTAGAAAATTAGGATAACAATTCTATTGACTTCTGTTGGATATCTGCCTGCTAGACATGGACTACAAACCTTATTCATTGGTCAATGGAGTGAAAAACTAGAACAAATCATATGCATCCTTTACTAAAATGAAAATGCACCTAAACTAAAGACTCATGCAACCTAAACTAAAGACTCATACAACCTACAACTAACTTTGTGCCTGAAGGCACTTTATTGAAAATGAAACCTAACCTACTCTAACCCTATCTAGTAGTGATATGTGCTAGATAAAACCATTAATTGATTCAGAGAAATAACTGCCCATTCTCCTTAGCTTAGAATTACCAACATGCTTAAGGGCAGACATATTGATATGGATGAATACCATGTATGTAATTAACCGGTGTAATAAATTTTGTTAGGCAAAGTACCCACTTACTTGGCTAAATAGCTTGGAGGGAAAAACCCTCTGAAAGGGATCCACAAGGTGGAATGGTCCCTCCTTAGCTTCACCTTTTGATGGATTAGCATGCTTAAGTGTGAACATGCCAGTCTCTTGTTTATTGGACTCATTCCTTGCTAAATGCCTGATGGGGCAGCCTCTAGATAGAGAAAACTTGGGGATTATTTTTTGGTGCTCTGTTTCCTGAACACAGTCCTTCTGATGTATATGAACTAATCTAAGCTCCTTAGATAGAATGAGTTGAGGTAAAACTAAGATTGGATTATCATCAAGGCTCAAACAAAATTCTTCAAGATCATACCAAAATAAGTCATCTTCATCCAAAATACCTTCTTGCACTAATTCATCCTGACAAATTACTTTGTCTCCTAGCTCTTGAAAACATAAAGCTTTCTCATGCTCATATGCTCCATTCTGTTGATTGGGCTTGATTAATATGCTAGTTGAGGTATGCTGCATTCTTCATCATAGATGGGAAGCTCTTCAGAAAAATGGTTCTCCATCTCTTGTTTAACACTTTCTTCATTTTGTTCATTGCAAAGAGGATCTCTAAGTTACATCTGATAATCTTTCTTGTATTTCATAGCTATGGAAATCAAGCATCGTATTGTCTCTTTATGCTCCTGAAGCTCTTTATCATGAAAATCCTCGTGAGTTTTTAGTTCTGTTTGGAAATTCTCTTCATACTGTAGCAACACCTCTTCAAAATGTTGCCTTCGAATCTCTAGCTCTTTATGAAGAGTTGATTCATGACATATGTGCAGTTGTATCAAATACTTCACGTGGCATTGCTCCTAATAAGCCAACCTCTATTGTTGTTGTGCATGTGCTTGTTGGAAAAGCTCCTCTTGCTGGATCCTCAATTCTTGTTGGAACTCAGATTCTTGTTGACTCTTGATATTTGCAATTTGCATGGTCAAGTCATGCAACATGTGCAATTGCATGTTTTGACATGGATGAAAGCTATCCAATGGATCAAAATCATCCATAAATGTAATGCATTCTGACCTGCTCCCTTGAGAGCAGTCCCATTGGGCGTGCCAAAAATTGTTAAGGCCTTGAAATATCACCCTAACTCAGGCATTAGGGCATACTAATATCTCATGGTAACAATGGAAACCTTCCTGAGTTGTGGGTGGACTCTGATTAAGAAGGAATCTCCAGATTCTAGGTCAGTTCCTATTGGATTTGGGATATCACCTATGGTTGATCTACGATTTGGAAAAGGGAAAAGATAACTAAAATTTGAATAAATAAACTAGAAGGTGGTACACCAAAACTGGATTCAGACTTATCATAATTTCAAACTAGCATCCACAAGACACACACTATTGAGATCTGCAGCAACATTCACTATTCAACGTATAGGTTGACCTAAAAATCACTATTAGGGTTTGTACTACAAACAGTGATAATCTGCCAACAAACATACAGATTCTGCAAAAGGTTATACTTGACAACCTAGAATAGGAATTGAACCAATTCTCTAATCTATGCTGCAAAACACATTACACTTAAATGCAGAAATGTTGAAAAGGATTGATAACAGAACTCATAAAATATGTGAATAATGGGAAATTGCTTTATTCTCTTCAAAATCTGCAAATGGTTACATGCAATGGTACAAAATATGCCAAGGAATATGTTACATTCACTTGAACACAATATGTATCAAAACTGAACCTATGGCTACAAAATGTATGCAAAAGGCAGAAAGGAACAAGTATGTTCACTAAACCACCTTCTCCCTAAATTATGAACCCCTAAAAATGAGAAGGAAGCTCAGATATATACCCCCTTGTGGCTATTTTTGAAAATCCAAACCCCTCCAAATCAGTTAGAAACCCTAATTCTAAGGCATAATACATGCCTTATTCTATCCCCTAATGTTGGTATTTGAAAATATACATCTTATACAAATACACTACCAACATATCCAAAACTATATCAAAACCTAACAAAACACGACCCACCATATACAAAAACCTTAACCCCACTTCACATATAACCCAAAAACATGCCAAAAACTGACATATCCCTAAGGTCAACATGACCAATATCTATGCAAAATATCTCTCCATCTCTGTCGTGGCATAAGCTGTGTTGTTATGGCAATTGAGAGTAGTTGTTGTGCACTGCAGTTTGTAATGCATTTACTGCTCTGACAGCGGATTCCAAATTCTATCAAACTTGGCATTATTTTGGGTCCTTCGCATTTTATTTTGCATTTGGGGAAGATGTAAGGGTTTTGAAACCTCTTCTATGGTGCCACCCATGCTACAACTATGACATTTTTCCTACTTCTCTGTGCTTGGGTTGTCGATCTGGAAGTCGACACTGTGATGTGGGAGTTGTGTTGAAGTCTTTGTGACTCCTTTCTGTGATTTGTGGGCTAAAAAAACATTCTCTGTTGTGATTTTACTCTATTTATGTCTGCAACTATGAGTCGAGCATGAAACTTGTGATCCAACTAGAAGTGGTTATAGAGATGAAGAGCTCGGGCTCTTTGAATTGGAGTTCATCATTGTTGTTGTTGTGCTTAAGAGCTCGTGCTCTTTGCATGTGTTTGGTACTGGAGTTGACTGTTGAAAACTGAGCTCAGGCTCTCTTCTACACCGTGAGCTATTAACTTTCTAGGCTTTGTGCCATAATATATGGCGTTGTCCATGCATGTCTTCATGGATCTTGGGCTTCAAACCGCCACTTCTTGGATTGTAAACTTACAGATAAGTCACTCTTTGCTCTTGGCTTTGCATTTACACTTTGTATTCAGTTGAACATGTTGTTGTATTAGATGGCTTTTTTGAAAAATCTCCAGTTACAGGCTCTAGCTTTAATGGGTCTCCATATTTCTTACCTTGATTCTGGGTACTTTACATTTTTGTTGTTATTTCATCTTTGCTCGAACACCCACTGCTAGATAATCTTTTGTTGTGGCTTGGATAGCTTGAGCTTCATGAATGTTGATGTCTGCTGTTAGGAATGATTATATCTTATCGTTGCCTCTACTAGATGTCTATATTTGTTCTGGGTTTTGTCTATATATTGTCTTCTGTGCATCTCGAAAGTGACCATCATGTTTGAGTCAATACCATTGTAGAGATAGAGAGCTCGAACTATTATTGTCATTATGTATAATGTCTAAATGTGTACCATTGTATGGTCTCTCTCTTGCAAAAAAATAATAATGACAAGCATTATATGCAGTTATCATCTCCAGTGGGAATGTTATTCATGGGGTTCAAGCACGGGCTCGTGACACCCATGAATAACACTATAAAACAGAGAGCTCAAAAATTAGAAATGCATATTTTCCTTCTATTTGAACAGTGTTGTTATATGATTTCTTTTTTGATTATACACTGTTGTTTGAACATGAATAACAACATCCAACAATAGCATTGTTATTTGAACATGCAAAATAACACTGTCATTTGACTTCCATTCTTGCATATGCATACATATCTTTGTAAAAAGATATCACTGTTGAACATGCATATTCTCTTCCATTTGATTGCAAAAATATATGTCATTGCTTTGTTGTTTTCTCTCATTCAAAGATACCAGTATCCAAAACAACATTAAGATGAATTCTTTATCTGATGTCAACAGTGTTTGAACTCTGTATATGCACTTTCTATTTTAATAACAATACAATTTAGTTCTTTTGTGTATGGATGTTACTTCATAACAACATTACTATTTTTCCTCTTCCTTTTCGTATGCATTGTTATTTGATTTGATCCATATATGCATAACCTTTTGATGACTTTGATAAACATATATGCTTTGTATATGCATAATTGAAACCTTGATAAACATTAGCATCCATCTTTCATGTGCATAATTCATTTGATAACAACAAATAATACTTCTAGTTAGAATACCACTTGTTTTGTTCATGCATAATAGTAGTCATTTTGTTCAAATAACATTACAATTGATCTTCATTGTGCAAAACTGAAAAATAGTGTTACCTAGTCATTTGATTGCAAGCAACAATTCATCTCCTTCTTTGCAGAACTCTATTTTGGACTTGCACACTTTATAACACCAGCGTTTGCAACAACATCTAATTACTCAGTACTTTATATCAACAATGTTAAAATGCATGGTTGTTGTTCTTTAATGACATTATGAGCATCTGCATATTTTGATCATTTGATAGTTGATAGCAATGTAATTTGGTCATCTTTTTGCATATCAGTTTGCAATTCATCGTTCATTGGCATCTTTTCATTGCATATGCATCTTATAACAACATTACTGTACTCTGCATATTTGCACCAATGACATTAAACTTATTACATCATGCATTAACCTTGTACCAACTGTTAAGAACTGCATCTCTTTTCCTTCTGCATCTTCTAATCTTTGAACTTATGAACTCCTAGCATTCTTTTGTCTTTGATAACACATCTTGTGAGGTTTGGGCATGGGCCCATGACACTCACTGCATTTTTCTTTGTTATCTTCTACTAGTGAACACGTAGATAATATTTCTTTCTGCATTTAAATACACTTCTGCTTATTTTGTTTGCACACATCACCAAATCAATATGTTAGGTTAGTGAACATGACCAATTGATCAATATTTGTGTGTGAGTGCCATGTATCATGACATTCATGCATGAATGTTGATTAGCTAATTGTGTTCACTATCTTAACATATTGTTGTTTTGAAAAAGGTTTCTTAGCTACAAGAACTAAGTCCCTTTAGTGCAGATTTTCTGGTTTCACACACAACTTTTGTACAATGCAGAATGATAACCATAGATAGTAAAAGGTTTTATGGAGTTATGTCCCTTTGATACTATTATTTTTTTGGTGTAGATGCATACATTTCCATTGTATTGATGTTATTGGTATATTTGTAGTTTTGAAAGTCTAATTGTTGTATGCTATTTTAGGTTTCCATGCATTGCTTAGATCCAATTTGGATCTAACACCTTTTATTTCCATGATGTAGGACACAAAACCTAAAGGCCTGGGATGTAGGACATGTGAGACAATGCAAAGGGCATGAAGACTCAGACAATGCAGACAACCAACTCCAGAATGTAGAAGACACCTAAAGGAAATGCGTGTACCCCTACCTCATACTTCTATCATGCTCTCTTTTTTGCATACTCTAAGTTCCAATGTGAAAGATGTAATATGAAAATAACATTATGTTGATATTTTGGTGACTGATCATGTAGTAGATGTTGATATTGTGGCCCCATGTCTGGTAAAACATTGTAAAACCCTAAAATGGCCGATTTTAGAGGTTGCCCTAAAACGCATGTTATAAGTGTTTGAGATGTATAATGCATTGTATTGTGGTGTATTTTTTTGCTGGATAATAAGAAAGGTTGGACGGCTGTGTAGGTGGACGTAGCCTAGGTTTTGGGTGAACCACGTTAAATCTGTGTGTTATCTGCATTTAGTTTCTTTCTTCTATTATTTCTGCGTATAACTGTTTATTCTTATATTGTTCCGGTTCTGTCAAAACCTAACAATTGGTATCAGAGCGAGGTTTGTTGCTATAGATTGACAGGAATTTCAGATTTGAGTGGGAGCAATGGAGGATTCAAAATTCAAGATTGAAAAATTCAATGGCCAGAATTTTCAGTTGTGGAAAATGCAGATGGAAGATTATTTGTATCAAAAGGACCTGTGGAAGCCAT
>MU224827.1:16957-45930 GCA_018584345.1 Thuja plicata | reverse complement strand
GATGATTTGGTTACAATGTTTTCTGGAGGAATTGGGTCAGAAGCAGGAAGATCGCCCATTGTACAGTGATAGCCAGAGTGCCATTCATCTTGCAAAGAATTCTTCTTTTCATTCAAGGACAAAGCACGTACAGCTTAGGTACCATTTCATAAGGTCTGTTTTGGAGGATGGCCAATTACGGCTTGAAACGATTCACACAAGTGACAATCCTGCAGACATGTTCACGAAGGCAATCCCCAAGGAGAAGCTGGTTTCTTGCTCAGCTTCTATTGGGCTTCTTGACTGATGATTGTGGGGTTAATACACAGCAAGGTTTTTTATCCAGTGGGAGTTGCATCTACTACTTTGTCGTCTGGTTCCAGTCTCCAAGTGGGAGATTAATTGGTGTGGAGCTTGATTAGTCTCCAAGTGGGAGATTGTTGATATTTTGGTGACTGATCATGTAGTAGATGTTGATATTGTGGCCCCATGTCTGGTAGCTACCGGAGGTGAGGGGCGGTAGCCCCGAACCGAAGGTCAGCCCGAAGGGCCGAAATTTTTTGGTGCTTTTTCAGGAAAGAGATTTGCTTTTTCGAGAAAAAGAAGACCGACATTGTCAAACCCTAAAATGGTCAATTTTAGAGGTTGCCCTAAAACGCATGTTATAAGCATTTGAGATGTATAATGCATTGTATTGTGGTGTATGTTTTTTGCTGGATAATAAGAAAGGTTGGACGGCTGTGTAGGTGGACGTAGCCCAGGTTTTGGGTGAACCACGTTAAATCTATGTGTTATCTGTGTTTAGTTTCTTTCTTCTATTGTTTCTGCGTATAACTGTTTATTCTTATATTGTTTCGGTTCTGTCAAACCCTAACACATTCTTTATCACATTCAGTTTGAATGCACAATGTAATGATCAAGTATGAATTTTAAAACATGAGAAATGATCAATGCTTAGATTACAATGTATCCGATAATACAAAT
Source organism: Thuja plicata (assembly GCA_018584345.1). Taxonomy (NCBI): domain Eukaryota; kingdom Viridiplantae; phylum Streptophyta; class Pinopsida; order Cupressales; family Cupressaceae; genus Thuja; species Thuja plicata. The sequence goes on along the minus strand of MU224827.1, from coordinate 44,967 downwards.
GTAATAGAAATGTATCTTATCTATATTAGCTAAATACTAGTACTAAGAGGATGTACCTTTATGTAATCTTCTGCTATTTTTGGTTATTATCCTGCATGTAGAAAATTAGGATAACAATTATGGTGACTTCTGCTGGATATATGCCTGCTAGACATGAACTACAAACCTTATCCATTGGGAAATGGATTCAAAAACCAGAACAAATAATATGCAACCTTTATTAAAATGAAAATGCACCTAAACTAAAGACTCATACAACCTACAACTGAGTTTGTGCCTGAAGGCGCTTTATTGAAAATGAAACCTAACCTACTCTAACCCTGTCTAGTAGTGATACATGCTAGATAAAGCCATTAACTAATTGAGAGAAATAACTGCCCATTCTCCTTAGCTTAGAATTACCAACATGCTTAAGGGCAACCAGACTGATATGGATGAATACCATGCATGTAATTAACTGGTGAAATAAATTTTGATGGGAAAAGTACCCACTTACTTGGCTAAATAGCTTGGAGGAAAAATCCCTCTGAAAAGGATCCACAAGTTGGAACGGTCCCTCCTTAGCTTTACCTTCTGATGGATTAGCATGCTTAAGTGTGAACATGTCATTCTCTTGTTTATTGGACTCATTCCTTGCTAAATGCCTGATGGGGCAGCCTCCAGATAGAGAAAACATGGGGATTTGTTTTTGGTGCTCTGTTTCCTGAACACAGTCCTTCTGATGTATATGAACTAATCTGAGCTCCTTAGATGGAATGAGTTGAGGTAAAACTAAGTCTGGATTATCATTAAGGCTCAAACAAAATTCTTCAAGATCATCCCAAAATAAGTCCTCTTCATCCAAAATACCTTCTTGCACTGATTCAGCATGACAAATTACTTGGTCTCCTAGCTCTTGAAAACATAAAACTTGCTCATTCTCATATGCTCCATTCTACTGATTGGGACTTGATGAAGATGCTAGTTGAGGTATGGTGTATTCTTCATCATAGCTGGGAAGTTCTTCAGAAAAATGGTTCTCCATCTCTTGTTCAACACTTTCTTCATCCTGTTCATTGCAAAGAGGATCTCTAAATTGAATCTGATAAGCTTCCTTGTATTTCATAGCTGTGGAAATCAAGTGTCGTATTGTCTCTTTATTCTCCTGAAGCTCTTTATCATGAAACTCCTCATGAGCTATTAGTTCTCTTTGGAAATTCTCTTCAAACTGTAGAAACACCTCTTCAAAATGTTGCCTTTGAATCTCCAACTCTTTATGAAGAGTTTATTCATGATGTATGTGTAGTTGCATCAAATACTTCCTGTGGCATTGCTCCTGATAAGCCAACCTCTCTTGTTGTTGTGCATGTGCTTGTTGGAAAAGCTCCTCTTGTTGGATCCTCAATTCTTGTTGGAACTCAGATTCTTGTTGCCTCTTGATATTTGCAATCTGCATGGTCAAGTCCTACAACATGTGCAACTGCATGTTTTTACATGGATGAAAACTATATGATGGATCAAAATCATCCATAAATGTAATGCATTCTGACTTTCTCCCTTGAGAGCAGTCCCACCAGGCGTGCCAAAAACTGTTAAGGCCTTGAAATATCACCCTAGCTTAGGCATTAGGGCATACTAATATCTCATGTTAACAAGGGAAACCTTCCTAAGTTGTGGGTGGACTCTGATTAAGAAGGAATGTCCGGATTCTTGGCCAATTCCTATTAGATTTGGAATATCACCTATGGCTGATCTATGACTTGGGAAAAGGGAAAAGATAACTAAAAACTGAATAAATAAACTAGAAGGCGATACACCAAAACTGGATTCAGACTTATCATAATTTCAAACTAGCATCCATAAGACACATACTACTGAGATCTGCAACAACATTCACTATTCAACGTACATGTTGACCTAAAGCTCGCTATTAGGGTTTGTACCACAAACAATGATAATTTGCCAACAAACATACATATTCTGCAAAAGGTTATACTTGACAACATAGAATAGGAATTGAGCCAATTCTCTATTCTATGTTGCAAAACACATTACACTTAAACGTAGAAATGTTGAAAAGGATTGATAACATAACTCAGAAAATATGTGAATAATGGGAACTTTCTTTATTCTCTTCAAAATCTGCAAATGGTTACATGCAATGGTACAAAATATGCCAAGCAATATGTTACATTCACTCAAAGACAATCTGTATCAAAACTGAACCTGTGGCTACAAAATGTATGCAAAAGGCACAAAGGAACAAGTATGTTCACTAAACCACCTTCTCCCTAAATTTTGAACCCCTACAAATGAGAAGGAAGCTCATATATATACCCCTCATGGCTATTTTTGAAAATCTAAACCCCTCCAAATTAGCTAGAAACCCTAATTTAAAGGCATAATATATGCCTTAATTCTAGCCCCTAATGTTGGTATTTGAAAAATATCCATCTTTTACAAATACACTACCAACATATCCAAAACTATATCAAAACCTAACAAAACACAACCCACCATATACAAAAACCTTAACCCCACTTCACATATAACCCAAAAACATTCCAAAAACTGATATATCCCTAAGGTCAACATGACCAATATCTATGCAAAATATCTCTCCATCTTTGTCATGGCATAGGTTGTGTTGTCGTGGCATCTGGGAGTAGTTGTCGTGCACTGCAGTTTGTAATGCATTTACTTCTCTGACAGCAGATTCCAAATTCTATCAAAACTTGGCATTATTTTGGGTCCTTTGCATTTCATTTTGCATTTGGGGAAGATTTAAGGGTTTAAAACCCTAATCTATGGCGCCGACCATGCTACAACTGCGGTTTCTTTCCTGATCTATGCTTGGGTTGTTGATCTAGAAGTCGACACTGTGATGTGGGAGTTTTGTTGAAGTCTTTGTGACTCCTCTTTGTGATTTACGAGCTAAAAAAAAAGCATTCTCTGTTGTGATTTTACTCCATTTATGTCTGCAACTACGAGTCAAGCATGAAACTCGGGCTCCAATTGGAAGTGGTTATAGAGATGAAGAGCTTGGGCTCTTTGAACTGGAGTTCATCATTGTTGTTGTTGTTGTGCTTAAGAGCTCGGGCTCTTTGCATGTGTTTGTCACTGGAGTTGACTATTGAAAACTGAGCTCAGGCTCTCTTCTACATCGCGGGCTCTTAATGTTCTAGGTTTTGTGTCATAATATATGGCACTGTCCATGCATGTCTTCATGGATCTCGGGCTTCAAACCGTCACTTCTTGGCTTGTAAACTTATAGATAAGTCAGTCTCTGCTCTTGGCTTTGCATTTACACTCTGTCTTCAGTTGAACATGTTGTTGTATTATATAGATTTTTTGAAAAATCTCTAGTTCTGGGCTCTAGCTTTAATGGGTCTCCATATTTCCTACCATGATTTTGGGTACTTTTAATTTCTGTTGTTATTTCATCTTTGCTCGAACACCCACTGCTAGGTAAGCTTCTATTGTGGCTTGGATAGCTCGAGCTTCATGAATGTTGATGTTTGTTGTTAGGAATGATTATATCTTATCGCTGCCTCTACTGGATGTCTGCATTTGTTCTGGGTTTTGTCTATATGTTGTCTTTTGTTCATCTCGACAGTGACCATCATGTTTGAGTCAATACCATTGTAGAGATAGAGAGCTCGAACTGTTATTTTCATTATGTATAAGGTCTAAATGTGTTCGATTGTATGGTCTCCCTCTTGCAAAAAATAATAATGACAAGCATTATATGCAGTTATCATCTCCATTGGGAGTGTTATTCATGGGGTTCAAGCACGGGCTCGTGACATCCATGAATAACACTATAAAACAGAGAGCTCAAAAATTAGAAATGCATATTTTCCTTCTATTTGAACATTGTTGTTTTATGATTTCATTCTTGATTATACACTATCATTTGAACATGAATAACAACATCCAACAATAGTATTGTTATTTGAACATGAAAAATAACATTGTCATTTGACTTCCATTCTTGCATATGCATACATATCTTTGTAAAAAGATATCACTGTTGAACATGCATATTCTCTTCCATTTGATTGCAAAAATATATGTCACTGTTTTGTTGTTTTCTCTCATTCAAAGATACCAGTATTCAGAATAGCATTAAGATGAATTCTTTATTTGATGTCAACAGTGTTTGAACTCTGTATATGCACTTTCTATTTTAATAACAATGCAATTTAGTTCTTTTGTGTATGCATGTTACTTCATAACAACATTACTATTATTCCTCTTCCTTTTCATATGCACTGTTATTTGATTTGATCCATATATGCATAACCTTTTGATGACATTGATGCACATATATGCTTTGTATATGCATAACTGAAACCTTGATAAACATTAACATCCGTCTTTCATGTGCATAATTAATTTGATAACAACAAATAATACTTCTAGTTAGAATACCACTTGTTTATTTCATGCATAACAACAGTCATTTTGTTCAAACAACATTACAATTGATCTTCATTGTGCAAAACTGAAAAATAGTGTTACCTCGTCATTTGATTGCAAGCATCAATTCATCTCCTTTGCATAACTCTATTTTGGACTCACACACTTTATAACACTAGTGTTTGCAACAACATTTGATTACTCAGTACTTGATATCAACAGTGTTAAAATGCATGGTTGTTGTTCTTTAATGACATTATGAGCATCTGCATATTTTGATAATTTGATAACTGATAGCAATGTAATTTGATCATATTTCTACATATTAGTTTGCAATTCGTCCTTCATCGACATCTTTTCATTTCATATCCATCTTACAACAATATTACTGTACTCTGCATATTTGCACCAATGACATTAAACTTTTTACAGCATGCATTAACCTTGTACCAACTGTTAAGAACTGCATCTCTTTTCCTTTTGTATCTTCTAATATTTGAACTTTTGAACTCCTAGCATTATTTTCTCTTTGATAATGCATCTTGTGAGGTTTGAGCATGGGCTCGTGACACTCGCTACATTTTTCTTTGTTATCTGCTACTAGTGAACACATAGATCATATTTTTTTGTGCATTTAAATACACTTCTGCTTATTCTGTTTGCACACATCACCAAATCAATGTGTTAGGTTAGTGAACATGACCAATTGATCAATCTTTGTGTGTGAGTGCCATGTATCATGACATTCGTGCATGATTGTTGGTTGGCTGATTGTGTTCACTATCTTAACATATTGTTGCTCTGAGAAAGGTTTCTTAGCTACAAGAACTAAGTCCCTTTAATTCAGATTTTCTGGTTTCATACACAACAATTCTTGTACAATGCAGAATGATAACCATAGATAGTAAAAGGTTTCATGGAGTTATGTCCCTTTGATACTATTATTCATTTGATGTAGATGCATACTTTTCCATTGTATTGATGTTATGTTGTTTTAGGTTTCCATGCATTGCTTAGATCCAATTTGGATCTAACACCTTTTCTTTACATGATGCAGGACACATAACCTAAAGACCTAGGATGTAGGACATGTGAGACAATGCAAAGGACATGAAGACTCAGACAATGAAGATAACCAACTCCAGAATGTAGAAGACACCTAAAGGCAATGCATGGACCCCTACCTCATACTTCTATCATGCTCTCTTTTCTGCATATGTTCCTGTAAGTTCCAATGTGAAAGATGTAATATGAAAATAACATTCTTTATCACATTCAGTTTGAATGCACAATGTAATGATCAAGTATTAATTTGAAAACTTGAGAAATGATCAATACTTAGAGTACATTGTATTTGATAATATGAATGTAATAGAAATGTATCTTATCTATATTAGCTTATACTAGTATTAAGAGGATGTTCCTTTATGTAATCTTCTATTGTTTTTGGTTATTATCCTGCATATAGAAAATTAGGATAACAGAATGAATCTTTAACTAATATGTGAGGAAAGATCATAGGCAATGTGCTTCATAGAAGTAATTACATACTTAATGATCTCGGTAAAGTCTTCCCTTGTAACACTTGATCATCGCTTCCTGGGGTTCTTTCTTGGTTCCTCAAACTCAAACCTGGCAAAGTAGTGCATTGGTATCTCAACTCCACGTACTTCTGCAGATAACTCCCCTTTTGCACTGATCTTTAAATAGTTATCAAGATTGTCCAAATCTATGATTCTCAGCCAGTTGGAAAATTTTACATCATCACATAATTGATAGAGATTATCGAGCATCACATGTGTCAATTTACATAGTGCAACATATTCTGCAATATACATAGCTCTTTGTTGGGCCTTGTTCATTATATTCCTCATTTCCTCTAGCATGGGGAGAAAACATGCTAATGTTAAGAGTGTATCTACATTACTTAACCTTCATAGTAGCTTAAGAAATTTAGGTATCCCCACTTCGTCACAACTTGAGGTGATTAGACCAAGCAATGATGGATATTCTGAAAAAACTCGTTGCGTTGGTCCATCCAAAGAGATCCATTTGGTATCATTATCCTTAAGAATCTTTTTCCCATCGGTTAACCCTTCGACAAAGTGTTGAAATTCCCTAAATCATTTCAGACTTTGACATAAGTATTGGTAGATCTCTTTGATTAAAAGTTCAATTTTTTGTACTAGAGCATGCTTGCCGACAACTCCAAAAGCTAGATTCATTCTATGGGCCATGCAGTGAATGCTAGTAATGTAGGGTGCACAAGAAGTTTCTATCTTTGTGCAAAGACTGTTCATGTGGCCTTGCATTACTGAAGCTCCATCCGCTCCAACACACACCAGGTTTTTGACAATCGTCATGTCATCTATACCTCCATATTCAATTAGAGAACTCTTTACTAGTTCAAATAAATTTTTTGTGGTCGCATTATCCTTCATTTTAGCAACAATTAGTAGATGAGGTTGGCAGAAAAAATTGTGTATAGTATAAACATGCATGCATGCCGAGGAAGTATTATAGATATTGTTGTAACTTCATCTAAAGACAATGCAATAAAGTTTGAATCTTCAATTTTTGCCTTTAGATCTTCTTTTTCAACCTCGACAAGACAACTTTCCCATTCCCATCCACTGTTTACTGACCAGTGACTGTTAGGATAGTTATGAACTTTCAAAAAGAGTAATAAAGCACTCAATGATGGATAGTCTATCATAGCACGCCCTTTGCTCAAAATATTAAAGACAACACTTAACTAAACAACTTTTCCCATTTTTTCTACTTCCATTGCTTTTCCAAAAAAAGCTTCAATAGAGCCTTTAACTTCAACATGATTTGTCTGTATATTCTACTAAAATTCATATAATTTTACATTCCTAACATGTTGAGATTCCTCCTTTGTTTTCCATCTTATCCCTGATTTTTCAACTCCATCTATGGTTTTCTTTTCGTAAACTTTACGCATATGCTTCTCTATGGTGTTAATTTTTAGCTGCAATCTCTTTTCCTTCTTATTTATTGTGGTGCAAATATTACATCTGCATTCTACTAGAGACTCACCTTCAATTGGATTGTCCAGTTGTTCAATGAATGGATACTTTGACGCCCATTCTACTTGAAAAATCCTCGATATATCCCACTTCTGATCATTTTTTGATTCTCTATCCTTTTTTGAATTGTATTTTATTTTCTTCTTTCGTGCACCATCATCATCTCTGGCATTCTCAGTCTCACCCAAGTCAATTATATCATTATGGATACTATGGGTATTTACTTGAAAATCTTCTTCAATTTCATCGTGATATTAGATATCAGGTTTGATGCCTTCTTCAATATGTTGTGTAGGTTGTGAATCTTGTAAATATACTTGTGATGAAGTAGCTTCCTGATTTTGGCCAGAAATGTTTCACCACCAAAGTACGATGATAAGGTTTTGTGTTTTGCTTCCCTCTCTTGTCTTTCCCCACATGCAAGAGCCTTGCCCTTATTCTTGTTCGACATCTCCAACGAAATAAAGGCTGCCAACAAAATATTAACTTGTTGAAGAAGTGACAATAGACTATAATATATATAAATATGATTCATTGGCCCTACGGTCTACAATATAAAATCTAGATGTCATCATGTATGAGGTCTACCGGGTGACCACTGACCACTAACTAGTCCCCACTAAATAAGAATGAACTCAAAATTGTAGAGTCACAGACAAATAGAGGTGAAACCTCAGGGGAATTCAGAATAATAAATTATATTAAGTACAGTTCAAAAATTAATCACTTATCTTTGCCTCAATTGCAGTTGCCAATGCACTCAACAATATGAAAGTTAGCTATAGATCATAGTTGAGATATGAGAACTAACCGAACTAGATTGTGTACAATAGCACTGATCTATGAATGTATTTATACTAATCCTTTTTGGCGAATTCAACAGGAAGCTTATTTGGTATTAGGTATACAAATATTTGATGAAGCCCGCATAATTATAACACGTCTTATGTAATTTCTAATGCGATTATGGGTCGTCCATTAATTTGTTGTGATTAATAGAGTTGGCAAAAATGGCGTTGGTTTGAGACACGCATCCGCAAAATACCAGGCAAATTTGGGGCCTCCTCTAAATATATCTTTATAACACCATTGGAAAATATAGGCTGTCGATTAAGACAAGCTTTGGAAATTGTAGGCAAAAAATTTCAATTTACCATGTCCAAAAATTAGATTCGACTGGGGATATTGTGAAAGAAAAGGAGAACATTACATAAACTGATGGGTGATGGGCCCGGGTATTTGACCCAATATTTATAAAGTTTGGGCGACATGACCAACCTGATATACACATTATATTCACCAAATTCTGGGTTGCCGACGTGAGACATTCACCAATAAAGTTATCCTTGATTCCAAGTCTTTGCCGCTAATTAATTAAATTGATCAAAAGGTAAGGTGAGCGATAGCCTCAATTTCATTGCAATGACAAATAACATCCAATGATTTTTAATTACCATGGGTTGTTTAAATGTTTTAAAATATCCCATTCCTTATTAATAAGAATATATATAAGTTTATATATTTCTTCGTAATATAAGATTACATCTAATTTTGCATTTACATATACGTAATCAATTTCAAACCATGGTATCATATCTATTTATTCTATGTATATGTAAATGCAAATTTATATGCCATATTATATTACAAATATACATATTTACATGTATATTGACATCTGATACGATTATAATGAAATATTTTAAAGGAACGTTAGTACAACTTCGACATCTCAAGTTCCAAGGTTAATTTAGTTAGACATGGTGTAAGTCGGAGACACTGCCATCTAACGACTCTATGGCTATCACCAAGTATATGAATTGCATGCATAATCTTTGCATAAATAAATTGTTGTGCTAACATAGTTACATTTTAAAAGTTGCTTGTTAGTAGTGTACAGATCAAAAGTGGGGTACATTTGAAAGGGTCGCAAGAAAGTCTATGACAAATTTAAAAGTAAAATTCATACAAGTAGAAGTTTTTTTAAGAGACACCAGTATGATAATAAAATATATCAAATAATGTAAAACAAACACAAGGTCACTCGTGATCATCTGATTTAATCCACAAATCAACATATCTAGGATAAAGGGGATTGGGGAGCTTCTTTCCTGTTGCAAAATAACTGGATACAAGTAGAATATGGAATTAAAAAGACAAAAAACCTCTTTGTGACCTACTAGTCACACTGGTTGTGCTCTATGGTTGTGAGGTTTTAGGGAGCAACATCTCAAATGACAAATGGAAACAAATAAAAATAATACAAAATCATCTTATCACTAATAACCTCAAAGTCAAGTCAATGGTGTCGTATGAGATTCTTATAGTTAAAGTAGGTATGCTTCCGATGGAGGCATCAGGGGTAATTCATTTACTAAGCCATCTAAATAAAGTTGAAAATATGGATACACGTCAATGGCCCAAGTTGGTTGTCGAGGAGAAGCTAGTCCATAGAGAGAGGGCATGGATGAAACAAAACAAGAAGCGAATGAGCAAATGAGGCATTGACATGCAAAAATGTTCCAACACTAATGAAGAGATAATTAGAATCGTGTTAGAAAAATTTAGGGTTGCCACGTGGACAAAACAAATGGGGTAAAAAAAGGTCATTACGTGAAAGAGTTCAATCCCACTTGGGATCATGATGAAAAATATTATTTGTGGGTGACAATGAAGGGTAAGGCTCGATTGTTAGTGATACAACTAAGAACTGAGTTTCATCATCTACGATGTGAGACATAATGGTTCCCAGAGAGGTTTGAAAAGAAAGAATGTGTACTATGTGTAGCAAATCAATAGTTGATTTGAATGATAATTTATCTTTGAATGTGATTCTTACCAAGAATCCATGATCAATATGAGAACAATTCAAAGGAAGGTTGTCTAATCAACTTTTTGAGGAATTAAGGCTTCACAAAACTGTTGATTTTCTGATCAAGATCTATAACTAGAGAGTCGATATTGATAAGAACATGTAGGTGGCTCAGAATACGAATCTTAGTCCCTTAGACTCTTGATCTTATTGACATTATTAACCATTCATTCATTCCATAATTTTGTCTCCCTTAGAATTAAATTCGATGAAAATTAACTAGGGGAAAGCACTAGAAACCAAACACGTTCCAATAACCACACACTCCATGCACATTGGACGCTCCAATTACTAATTTTAAAGGATTCCCAAAAATGATCACACATGTACCAATAATCGATCATTTTTTAACTTTGGCCCATTTGTGCACCATTATTGAGACATTTGTGCACGACTACTTAGACATTTGTTTAGAAGTACTGGTAATTTTGAGTGAACGATTATTGGTGCATCTTTGAGTGAGTATTGATGACACTTTGAAATGACCACTTTTTGACCCTTCGATGCTTGATGATCTCTACAATGAGCTTCGCTAATACCCAAAAGCTAAAATGTTTTTTAAGGTGTCAACTTGCATACAAAGACAACAAAAAAACCCGTCAAATTCTGACAAATAGTTTAAGCTCTACAAATGTATGGAGTTAGGGTGGGTACTAGTGCTCTTCCCATATATAGACCACTTACTATCAATGTCCATGAGATATATTTTTGGAGGACACCTTACCAACTAAAACAAGAGCTGCAGTCCAGCATAGTTCCTGCCAAGTGCAGGCAAGGCGATATGACATAACTTATTTGAATAGCATTTATATTACATAGGAACAACTAGAATAGAGAAAATATGGACATAGAAAATAGTAAATGTGATATCATTCAGGCACGCTAAATTAACATATCTCGCAACAATATCCCCACAACCATTATCAAAAGACTAAGCATGCAACTGCTTACCAACATAATGAAACAATTTTTAACAGAACTCAACACTACAATTTTGATAGATTCTTTGCAGACCCTAGCATCACCATTCTTTTATAGTTCAAGATATTTTGAGACTCAACCTTCTTTAGAAAACTGATCAAACCTAGTCAATTTATTAAACTTTACCAAAAATGAAGACATAACACACAAAGTGCCATGAAAAAGTACATATACTGAAACAAGTTTTCTCTACCAACCATTTATGTCAGTTATTTTAAAAAAAATACAAAATAATTTTGGACGTATAGTATTTGATCACTATAATCCTAGAAAAATACTAGTGATTTGAAATCAAACAATACAAATTAGACTACAATAAACTATAAAGTAGAAACTAAACACAATTTAGATGTGGTAAAACAAGGCGTCTCTAAGAACTCAAACTTCACAAAAAATTGCTCAAAGATACTTAAATTTCCAATGCAGCATGAAACATTAGAAGTCCTTTGACATCTCAAACCTAAAGTAAATAAAAGCTCCAATACGTAAACTATGACATCTTCTATTCTATGCACGAATGCTAATATTATATGCATTGCACTTTACTAAGATGGGAAAAATGTGGCCTCCGAAAGTGAAAAGTTGGATAATAACATTACCACCAAAGCAAACAGACAAACAATCAAACATCGTATATTTTAAGTATTAGAAGTAGAGAATCGAAAGTCAAAGCAACAAAAGGATAGATGTCCAAATGACAAGACAAAGTTGCTAAAATTACATCTTGTTCTTTTGATTGCACCTAGAAATATTCATAACTATTTAACATCTCTTCAAAAATATGTGTGAGTTTCAATTAAGTTAGATACATCTTCCATTGAGCTACAACCCAATTTCTACAAAGAAAAATTCACAAATGCAATTCTTCACGGAGAAGCTTAAGATAAAATAGACTAAAAACAGGTTGTATGTAAGAGACAGTTTAAACGGACTGAGAGTGCTCAAATCTGCATAAGTTTTTGTGGTTCATACTGTCAATTCTGATTTATGCTCTTCTCCCCGCATTTCTCTAGTCTCCTCAATACCAAATAATTGTGAGCCTGATGATACGACTGAAAATGAGCAACTTGAAACAACTAAACACCCATGCTATACAATCTTATAATTTCCATAATTTAAAAGTATTACATCGTCCTACTCTCAAGCACTTTAAGATAAAACTGGATTTTGATCGCTTGAGCAACGCATAGGTAAGACATTTGATGGGGAGACATCGTCTTATTTTCATTTTTTAATGTCATACTACACTGCATGTTTCTCGTTGAAAAGGACAATTGTCTACATTCTTTGCCCCCACATACCATTCACATGCAGGACAATTGTCTTTTAAAGTGTGTAACTTAATTAAAAATATTATAAAGTTGCATTGTTGTAACATCTGAGGCCGAAAGAGAACATTTTGCCAGGCTCGTAACTGTATTTTGTCCTAATGCACCTCAGAATTCACACCTTCTCTTGCCTCGCAATGCTGGAAATAACCGACAATCTGCAGAGCCAAATTGAGCCCCAATCAGAAAGCTGCAAAAATTATTTAATAAATAACTCACATAAAGAACATGAAACTTTATGTGTTACACTACAAAATCGATATAACATAAAGGAATTATTCTGTTTAAAGAAAAATAATGCTTCTTAGGAATTTACGCCTTCTTTCGCCTCGTAGAGCTACAAACCTCTGCAACATTCTGCAGTTGTAAGTTTAGACCAATGGCATGCAGGCACATTTTTCATTGCTTAACTACCGAGCACATTATGCTTTATTATCTCTAAGTATAGAATAAATCTTGGAAAACTTGAATTTGAATGAATGAATGAAGAGTTTTAATGACGTCCACAAGACAAACACTCTAAAGGACCACAGATCACAACCCTAAACTAACTCCATAGACTTTTCCATATCTGATCTCCTGCTGTGAATCTTGATAATCAAACTCGCTGTCTGCTTGATCTTATCCTCCTCAAACTAACTCCATATAATTTTGATTGATTGTTGCAACGTAGTTTAATCACTCTTTAAGGCTAGCCCCTTTCACAATAAAAATAAAATAATGATGAGTGTGTTAACCTGGCAGGAACTAAAAATAAAAATAAATAATGATGTCCCTATTTTGAACGAAAATGTTTAAAAAACATGAAAGAGACGTGTTCATTAAAGTCCTTGGGAGAGGCGCCACTGTATTGCTCCGCGCCACGTCTATTTAGAAACACGCTATGTTGTGCTTACATTAATTGTACGCACAATTCTCTTCTATGCGCGCTGTTTTAATGCAAAAGAAATCATTCCCCACAACCCAGGGTTTGATGGGTTTCGGATTGAAGCTTCAAGCAATTGCTCGTTTGTTTACCATTTTGTTTTGATCACTACATAACTTGCAGAGGTCAGTTTTAAGACCGTCTCTGCTGTTAGGCCTTTCTCTGTTTTTAGTTTAGAATTGCAGTGGCTGTTAACCCTCCAATGCTCTTTACCAGCGGCGTTTGAGGAGTTTCCAGGGTTTTTTCATATATACCCGCTCTTTAGGATTTTATTTCCGAATTATAATACTTGTAACAGAGACAATTTTCTTTTGTCTTACCAATGTAAAGTTTTTATTTTAATTCTGTGAAACTTTTAAGCTTAGAATTAAAATTTTAATTTTGAGTTCACCCGCATAACTCGATATAGAAACGGGTCACACTTACATTTTTTTTTTCATGCTGCTAGCGTTATGATGGTGCTGCTAAGAGCAGGAGATCTGATAGACCCTGGTTTACACAGCGCATCTGATTGGTAGGTAGGGATTTTTATGAATCCTTGCTTAGGTTTATAGAGCTTGGCGGTGTCTATTCAAATTCTATGCACTTTTCCACTCATTATTCATGCCATGGGTTTATCATAACTCATGTTTTCAGTACATCTCTACTGTAATGAGGATTGCATTTTATTTATGCACTTAATTTTATAATAAGTTGAAGCACATTAGTGTGTATAAATTATATTAATTCTAATTGTGGACATTAATAAATGAAAGTTAGTCAAATTAAAATTAAAATGTCTTAGTACGTTAGGCATCACAGCCTTATCATGTCTTGGCTGCTTCTCCATTTGCAAGTCACCTTCCATTTCATTGCACATGTTTGAAGTATGTAGGCAATATTGTTGTATATTCAGTGTATCTGACTGGGCTATTTTTCACTTTTAATGAATAGCCTCATATAAAATGTTCAGAACTCATATTCGCTAGTAAAAATAAATTTTTCAAATGCTAGTACAGAAAGTTCTTAGATTTCTCAGAAAAATCATGTAGTTATTGTAAATCTTGTATTTTGATTTTTTAAATTCCCGACCTTGGCTCGAAAATAAAATATATATATTTTCTATTCTTGAATGAAAATCTTTTGAACTTTTTTTTTTTCTCTAAGTGCAGTAGTTGTAATGCCCAAGGTTTGGATGCTATGCAACTCAATCTTGCAAGTAGGAAAAATATTAGCTGACCTATGTAATAAGGTTCGGGAAACCACCCTCTCCCCTCCTTGATCCCAGAATCGTGAGGGGTGCCACCCTTTGACCTCATTGTGGTCTCCACTCACAAGGAGGTCTCTACTGGTTGCCATCCCCAAATCTAGGCCTTTGGTTGGCCTGTCCACACCTTCGTAAGACTTTGTGTGGAATATAGCTTATTTATCCCAAAGTTAAACATTTTTCTACTGTTTGAGTTCTTCAAATAAAAAGAATTGGAGTGCATACTCTTTTATTCACTTAGTTGTGTGTAGGTGATTGGCACATTCTAACTTGCATATTTGTTACATAAGAAATTTGATTATTATAAGGGATGACGAGGAATTGGGATCTAACTCTCTTGAGTGTGTTGACTTAGATGTTATTGTTGCACAACTTGCCAAGGTCTCTTTAGATGGGGTAGCATTTACATATGACATGACTAGTGGAAGTGGCATTGCAAGCTTGTAACTCATTGTGGTTGAATTGAAACTGAACCAAATATATTAATTTGATGCTCTTGATGAGGAGCAATGTGAACATTGATGCTTATTGATTGAAATTTTCATTGTGTATTGACATTTGACAAATTACCTGGCAATTATGAGTCCCACCGTTTTTATTATTTTCACATATATATATATGTATATATAGTTGTATATTATATACACACACACGAAACTGCACCTTTTCCTGGGGAAAAGTCTTTGCATACTTGAACCTCTAACCTGTATGCATTCGCGTAGTAGGACTGGCAACTTAGTAGGGGACAACTCAAATTACAAAAAATAGTCTCTCCTTCAAAATTTAACTATTAACGAGTATTTTATTTTTTGCGAATTGTGAGGTTTTTAAATATTTTGTTTTCTGGCAATTATGAGTGCCACTGTTTTTATTATTTTAAATATATACATATAAATATATGTATTACACATATATTTATTTGTATGTATCCATGTAAACACTTGAACCACTATCTTATGCCGTCTTTGCATACCTGAACCTCTAACCTGAACACATCCCTGTTGTAGGACTGGCAACTTAGTAGGGGACAGTTCAAATAACAAAAGACTAGTCTTTCCCCCAAAATTTAACTGTTATTCACACACCTTAACCTTTAACTCGTATCCATCTCCGTTATAGGATTGACAACCTAGTAGGGGACAGTACAAATAACAAAAGAACAGTCTCTTCCCTAATTTTAATTGTCGGCTTTTGCAAATGGGAGAAATATTAGGGGCAATTCAACTAATAGATATAGCTAACACACACACATAGCAAATATTAGGGGACAATCCAATGATAGATATAACTAGTGTGCCACTGGAATGTGTCCTAAAAAACCCTGCGTTTCTGGGATGGGTTCTGGGATGGGAACATTTCTCAGACACGGGGATGGCGATGAGACTTCCCCCCACCATCCCTCCACCATCGCTTGGATGCAGGAAATGTCCCTGAGACCTCGATGATGCCCAACAGTCCCTTGAGCGTCCCGGGTACGTAAAAACTTAAAAGTGATTTTAATTTTTTTAAAAAAATTTAGTGCGTGTGGATGTTAAAAAGTTTTTTTTTTAAATTTTCTTTCATTGGTGATGATCTTCATTCTCTCTTCTCTTTTTCTCTATTTTTTTTCCTGGGCATAGCCCTTGAACTCCCACTTCCGGCCTGTGGGGACTTTTAAATTCAATGTTCATTCCTAATTTTTAATTATTTTAGGATGAAACTTGTGTACAAAAAGAGTTCAGCAGCACGATGAGATGAAGAGCCAGAGTAGCCAACATAGATTGATGAGGATGCTACAACTTCAGATGCAGGCCTGGTTGGTGTTAGTTTGGAAGAGCTTGACCATGAGGAGTCCACTAGTTCTAGTGACGAGGAGTTTGGGGTGGAAGCCTCCCTTCACTACATTTTAACATTTTGTGCTTATTTTCAATTTTGATATCATGCTACTCATTGTAATCATTCTTATGATATTTTTGACATAATAGAAATCTCAAAGTTGACATTTTCATCTTTGAAATTTTATTTAGTGTTCATGTATTTAAAATTTTAGTGTTTAGTATTTGCAATTTTACTAATTTGCCAAAGTTTCATTTGAAATGTAATTCTTATACATTATTATATAACTAGTTTTTCATGTATTATATGTATATTGGCACACCCCCTGTCCCCGAACTTAGGCCCTCGGTCCTCCTGTCCCCGAAACCTGTCCCATAGCTCCGTGGAACACTGGATATAACAAATATTAAAGGACACTAAAACAGATGCACATATATATCCAATTTTCTCCCTTTTACAGATATAGCAGCTTGGGTCAATTGGATGATGGCGATGTTTCTGGGCTTGCTAAAATACTAAGCAAAATTTGCTCAAACTATTCAATTGTCATTCTTGCATGTAGGAAAACTATTAACAATCTTTCAAGTGGGAAAATTTTTTTTGCAGTCTTATTTCGGCCAATTTCTGAACCGACATATTCTAACCCTAAAGCGGCATAAAGTTTGTATAAATTGGCTTAGGGTTAGGGTTTCATTAGTATGTTGTATGTTTTACGGCGGTATTGAGCTGTAAGGGATCTGCGCATTGCGATCTGATTGTAATCACTGGATAAGAATAATATTGGACTTTGCTGTTTGGTGGACGTAGCCCAGGGATTGGGTGAACCATGTTAAATCTTTGTGTCTTGTGTTCTCTTCTGGTTTGGTTTATTATTCTCTGTTATTGGTTATAATTCTGCATGTAATTGTTATTTCTGCCTTGTTAATCCTAACAGGGAGAACAGTTGATCATTATTCACACAAAGTGACGAAAACATATACATACACACAACTCAGTATTGCTAACCAACGAAATGCATACAACTCAGCATAAGTTAACCTGGATTAGTTAGTTGGTATCTGTGGGCGCGTGCAATTCTGAATTGAATGCCCAAGTATGGAAAGTATATGCAGGGGATAAGGGTACCTGGCTCTGGGATTGAAGAATGAATTTTTCCGATGAAGATCTTAGATTTTGATTGTCACTGGTCTGGGAATCTGTCACTGTAATGCTCTGTGGCTCACTTGAAATAGCTTTTTCTGCACTGTTCTCTGCTGTGATCTGAAAGTTTGTGGTAGTTAGAAATCCTTTTTAGTGGTCTGGCGTCATGTCAGCAGTGGACATGTTCTCCCAGGTTTACCCCCAGGAAACCTGTTTAAGGATAAGGATCCGAAACACCAAGCTTCAGCCATGCAAATGCTCCTAGGATGAGTTTGCAGATCTAGATTTCTTTTATTGCTTCAAATTCAAATGTCCTCCCATGAATTGGTTGTTAGGATCAGAGAGGATGTTTAAATGTGACAGGATGTGAATGTGTTGGAAAGTGGTTAAAGTAGTTTGAGTTATTCTATTTTGCATGACACTTTTAAGGATAGGTGAATTTTTTTTATCTAGCTAATCATTCTATTTCTCATTTCACTTTTAAGGATGAAAGTGAGTTTTTTAAAGCTTACAAGTGTAGTAAGGTGTAGATAAGCATTAATGACTTAAAGTCTTAAACTTATCTTCCAATTTGTGTAGATAAGCTTTTTGGAAGAGTAGTTGTTTAGTTGAATAGTATGACTATAAAGATAGGAGCAAGATAGAATAATGCAATAAACATTGAATTTTCATGCAGCTGTGAGATGTAGAAATTTCCTTGTAAATTTTTCAAAGTAAAGAGAAACTGATTTGAAGGTTTTTAACCAATATTTTTGTGCATTTGGGCATTAAATTTTTATTACCAATGTTTTGGATCAAACCCAATGGTCCATCATTTTCTCTTCTCTCCTTGCATACCCTGATGATGCATCATGGAGTTTGATCTGAAACATTGTCAATTAAAATCTGCATGGTCAACTTCAGAAAAATATTGTCAAGAAATCATTGTGGACTGGAAATTCCATGATTTTAATTGATCCGAAGGTGTAAACTATCTTGTTTTACACTTGTCATTTCAGCTGTTGTGATTGTTACAATGGTCAGAAATTTATTCTTTTCTGCTGTTACATTATTCAGTTTGAGTTATTTAATTAGAGAAACAATATGACAGAAGTCTTTTGGGGTTAGAAATGTACACATAGCATTAAATTGGGCCCACACTTGTTTTGTTGGTTCATTGTGGCTAAGACTAATAGGTGGGTGTTGACCAAATCTAAGTTTGATTTTGAATTTTTGGGGCTCTAATCTGTGAGTTTCACAAAAATTTCATGAGACATGGAAATGCTTAGATCCGACTGGTAACATATGTATTGAGATAGCTGCATGTATGGGCATAATCAATGTTTACTTTGGGTTAATGTATTTGAATGTCTGTATGCATGGATAAGGCGGGGATAAGTATATGTGGGAATTGGTAAAAGCTAAGGGGATGATGTCATCTTTTCACAAGATTGTCCTATTTGTCAATATGTACATGTATCAAGACATTCCCTCAAAATGGACACTACACTAAATGGGAAATGGCATGATGCATGCAAAATGTACATGTATCAAGACATTCCCTCAAAATGGACACTACACTAAATGGGAAATGGCATGATGCATGCAAATTGCATCATTCAACCAGTTCTATACACATGCACATACACATACAAAGGAAAAGTGGTCTCACAAAGTTTTCAGAACGCACAAAATGGATTTGTAGAAAACACTTTAGAAACTTACCAGAAAATATGATTGGCAGGTGTAAATTTATGCTCATTCCTGTCAACATTCCCTCCCTGGAAAACTCGGTCAGGCCTAAGGACAAGGTCCACATCTGCTTCACACAGAATAGACAGCTCTTGTGCTTTCTTCATCAAACACCACCTCCGCTTAGAGGTCACACGCCTCACAGCCCTCATTTTTATTTTCCATTTTTTCCCAAGCCATCTCAGATCTCTTGCTTGCCAATGCAAAACCCACCCATCTGTAGCGAGCAAGATCCCTGCAAAATGAGTTACCACCTTGAACTCATATAAAACAAATTCTCCTTTCTCCGGCAAAATACATTCTGTTATTTTCCAGCCTGAAATTTGATATGAAATTGTTTTGATCTTTTTTGGGTAAACATTTATTTGTTTTTCTTATTTATGGAAGGGTAGAGTGTGAGCTGTGCAGAATCTGCATTAAATTAAATTGCATACCCAACATAAATTTTACAAACATATACATGTACATGTCTGTATATATATGTGTGTATACACATTACACACACGTGTGTATATACACAAATATATATGTGTGTGTATCTATATGTATATATGTGTGTGTATCTATATGTATATATGTATGTGTATGTATTTATAAATTTGGGGAGGAATAGAATCTCTTTTACATAAATCTAGGCTAATTAGAACAGACTTGTTGATATTAGCACGGGAGTGCACTACTTGATGATATGTAATTACATTAAGATATTCCTTCAAAATGTGCCTAAAACTAAATGGGAACTAGAGTGAGAATGCAATTTTCACCATTATAATCATGTGTGTGTGTGTATATATATATCATAGTTCCATGGGACTCGCTTATGACTCGGCAAGGTCGACTTGACCCGTGACTTGTCGATGACTCGGCAACGACTCGGCTATGACTCGACAAAATGAAAAAACAGAGACTTTTTACGATTTAAAACTTGTTTCATGCACCCATTATTGAATAAAGCTTAAAGACACTATAACATCATCAATTAGAAGCTAATTTGATCACATACATAAAAATACATCCATCACATATGTACAAACATAAATTGTAGCTGAAGGAAATAGACAACATAGATATGCAGAATTATAAATATTGTCAAATGTATATAAAATCCATGACATGAAATGTTCCCAAACATATGTGTAAACAAAAACAAGTCTATGGCTTAGGCTCTAGCTTAGCCTCAGTGTCAGCCTCAGAGTAGTGTGTTTGCCTCCCACAAATTTGTCTGAGGTAGATCCTAGATGACTGACAAGCCATAGTCTCTGCCTGTGAGGTGCCACTTTGATCAAAATCGGCTACACGGGCAGTTGATCATGCTCTATCCTCCTCCTCTGCCATAGCCAACCTCAACCTCTCTGTGTGCCTGGTCAACCCACTCATGGTCCTTGTTGTGAGGTTTTCACACCATCGCCCCATGGCCAATGGGGACCCCCTTTTTTTGTTTTGGTTATAGGAGTAGTGGACTTAGGTAGTCTTTGTTGGTGGAAGTTTTCAGGTCCCTAGGTCTGGCAAGTGAGGTTTGAGTGATTTTGGCCTGTTGGGAAGCCATGTCTGTCTGGGATATGGGCAAGAGATAAGCTAAGTCTGTCATGGGGATGGAGTCCAAACCAAGTGATTTGTGATGGAATGAGTTAAAACCCTATGAGAATCCTTGTTCCAACTTCAGTTTGACCTTAGAAAGCTAGGATAGATTATGGGAGGTAACCCTGCTGAATCCTAAAATTTGGCGGAGTCTGGAATTTTTTGAAAACCCCCAAAATCTAGAATCTGCATGTTAACTCCTATGAAGTTGGAACCTATCTCAAACATCCTGAAAGTAATTATACAAATATAACTTAAAGTATAAGAAATTAAATAAATTAGACTTATACTTAAATGTTATATTTGCATAAATCCTCCCGCCCTTGAACTGAAAAGTTGGCCAAGTATAAAACAATATAGAAAAAACTCTATTTTTTTTGTTTTTTGTGTGCCAGCTGGGTCGTAGACCACGAACCCGGCGAGTCATGCGAGTGACTCGCGAGTTTTTTGTTTGCATGACCCACACGACTCGCGAGTCATGACCCATGATTCGTCGGGTCATGCTGCCGGGTCATGAAAACCCGGCAAGCTTGACTCAANAGGTTGTCAAAACTCGCACAACCCGCGGCGAGTTCAGGAACTTTGATATATATATATATATATATATATATATATATTCTAAGGTGGCTCAAGTTTCTTGTCAAACATATTGTACCGGATGGTGTACATGCATCCAAAGCTCTATTTTTTTTTGGGTAAAAAGATAATGTATTAATCAAAGACAATCATTTACATGAAAAACATAGATAATTTCAAATAGCAATGGTAATGGCAAGCATCAAAATAAGAGTCCACCAAGGGTACGAACATAACTAATCAGCATAAATCATGATCAACCCAAAAGTCCCACCAAAACCATGTCTCTTGACCTCATACCAACAACGATCAACTTGCTTAGTCTTCATGAATCAACTTTATAAATTTTGGAGTCTTCTCTTGAGTCGAAGCTGCCAAAACTCCTACCTTCCAGCTATGTGAACCCTTAGAGGCCCATTTAGCTAAACAGTCAGCCACCTTATTTCATTCTCTTGGGATGTGAACAAAAGGAATTGAATCAAAGTTAGTGGCTTGGTTGAGAATTTGCTTAGCCACCAAAACCAATTTCTAGGAGGACCTTACCTTATGAATTTAATTGTTCCAGCTACTGTATTGAATTGAACATTCTATCCAATTAACACCCTTATTATTTTATTGCAGTTTGCAGTTTTCTTTACCTTACAAAGCAAATTGCCGTAGGTGCCTTACCTTATGAAGAAATTTGGTCCAGCTGCTGTATTGAATTGCTTAAATTGTGGGTTGAGCCTTACATGATTGTTGTATTACTATTTTGCAGGTTCCTTCAACTATTAAAGAAAATTGTTACAGGTACCTTAATTGATTGTAGACAATTGGTCCAGCTATTGCATTTGATTGCTTGCAACTTACTTGGTTCTTGAATTAATTGCTGTATTATAGAATATGTACCTCATGGGGACTCTCCTCTCTTGCACCACTCACCATTGTTGGGGGGCTTCTATCTTCTGACACATGAATACAAGGAACTAGAAATTTGGCATATTTGCAGGATGCTGACATAAATTATGGACCATAAATGTTGTATGGTTTTACTTAAGATTAATTCATTTGCGTCAAAATGTCCAACTCTCTTTCAACATGTCCGATTTCGTCATATTTAGCAGCAATTACAGTGGCATAATGTTGTACAGAAGGAAAATATTTATTTCAACATTGCTACAGGTCTAAGTAATAAGGATTTATACTGTGTAACGTTATTGAATTATCTTCTTTTATGAGGTTTTTAACAGCATTACTAGTGGAGAAGCCTTGGCTTTCAAAGGAGTAGACATAATATGGTAGATGTATTTTGATTTGTCATATGCTTAAGCTACAAAGGTGCTTTTGAATAAAAACAAAGGTTGGTTGCTGGCTTCTGGTTTCTAAATTGTGAACGGTGGACAGTTTCACCATTAGATGCTTCTACTAAAAGCTTAAGGAAAGCACAACCGTTATTACCAGTATTGAACTTCATTTACCCTATGCATAATCCTATATCCTATTTCATGCATGCTATTTTAATCCAAAGGAAATAATAGGCCTTCCTACAAAAGACTTAATAAGTCTTGCTTTTTAGTAAAGCTTTTCAACGGGTTTCAAAATGATTGTGAGGCAAAGTTAAAGTTTAAAGAATAATTTACTCATATTCTTATTTTTCTTTTTATTTGTTATTTTTGTTTGAGAATGGTAATGGCTGTTAACACTTGATTGCTTTTAGCAGCTGTGTTTGAGAAATTTTGCATTTTAATTAAATGCTACTTTCCAGGGCATGTTTAAATAGGGCACCCTTTAGGATTTTATTTCGGAAGTATATACTTGTGCCAGAGACACAATTTTATTTTTGTTCTCACCAGTGGCTATTTTTAAATTTCAGTTTTGCACAATTTTTCCCCAAAATAATAATTAAAATACTGTAAAAGTTTAATTTCAATTTTGGTTTTTTTTTCATAGATGCTAAAAGTGAAATCTCACAAGTGTTTATTTTTATTTCAATTCGGTGCAATTTTTCCCCAAATTTATAATTAAAGTAACGTGTATTTTTTTTTTCAATTTTGATCTGCTTTTCAACAGATCCCAAAATGAAAGGGCTGCGAGTTGAACAATCAATCCTATGGTAGAGAATGGTTTGCAAAGTACACCCGAGTGTCAGGTAAGGATATTTACGAATCCTTGCTTAGGCTATGAAACTTGTCAGTGTCTAAACAAATTCATCCAATCATAGTTCATTGTCTTAATAGATTTTGTTATTGTAACGAGGATTGCATTCTATGTATGCACTTGATTTCAGAATAAGTTAAAAGCACATTAATGCCTCAATAAATTATATTTGTGGTCGCTAGTGAATGCATAGTAATATCTAAAATTAGTCAGACAAACTAAAATTTAGATATGAATGTCTTGCCTTTTTTTGTTGGTTTAGACTGTAAAATTACGCGTGTTTATTATACTCAGGATGAAAAACATATGCTAACTGTAATACTAATACTTGTTGAACTTGATGAAATAGTTGACATCCTAAGTTGGCCATGTGATGTTTAACTGAAAGTTTAATATATCCAAATGTCTCCCTGTACAAATAGAGCAGATTGGGGCAATTTAGTTATGGAAACATATTTGTGGGCTTGCTATTAATGCAGCCTCCTGTACAATAACATCTTTATTAATTAAAAATAAACTATTTAACTGTCATCATAGAAGTAGAAAATATCATGTGACAGTTCAAATAATAATACAACAGTCTCTCCACTACACAGATTTTTTTAGGAAAAATATTGGGTGACATTTCAGATAATACAATAACAGTCTCTCAACCACTCACATATTGATATAATAGACGCACACATCTACAAGTATAGCAGATTGGGCTCAGTATTAACGCGGCCTACTTGTACTATAACATCTTCATTAATTAAAAGTTGTGTAAATATCCTATTGTCTGTCTTGCAAGTGGGAAAAGTATTAGGTGACAGTTCAAATACTAAAAACAAAGTCAATGGAGAGACATTAGGTGACATTTCAATTAATAGAATGACTATCTCTCCACCACTGTGTGTGGACGGAATTTCATGCTAACTAAACATGCCTGCGAAATACAAATTTGTTGACTCTGGCTTTCAATTGTCAGGCTTGCGAGTGAGATACATAACAGGTGAGAAAAATGTTAGGTGACAGTTCAAATTTAAAAATAATTTTCCACAACCTGCATGCTGGCCTTCCCCACAAGACATATACATGCAAAAGTATTAGGTGACAATTAAAAAACTAATAATAAATAATCTCCAACGGCTGTGTGCGTATAGAATTTTAAACTTACCATGCCTGTCAAATATAAAATTGTTTATTGTGGTATGAAGTTGTATTGATATAAACTAATTAGAAACATCAAATAATATAAATTTTAAAAATTAAATATATATTTTTTGAAATGTCAATAATAATAAAATTTAAATTTAAATTAAATATATAGAAGAATAAAAATAAAATATAACATTACTAAAATTTAGTTAAGTTTAATGAATGGTCAAAAGGCATGAAATGAAATGTTGCGACTCCCTCAAACATGAGATATAAAAGGGAGAGAAGAGAACTTCATTTGGAGGGGAATATGTAGGAAGGAAGAAAGAATGGAGCATAAGAATTAAGGAAGGATTAATGGAAGAAGAAAGGAATGAGAAGAAAATAAGGAAGTGACTCTTTCAAAGGGCTGCAATGATGAAGGGTTGTGACTTTCCAAAGGGTTGTAATTATGAAAGGTTGTGACTCTCTCAAATGGCAGAAATAATGAAGGGTTGTGACCCTTTCGAAAGGTGGTAATTGTGACAAAAGGTTGTGGCCATTGCAAAGGGCAGATGTGTTGAAGAGGAGTGACTCTCCCTCACATTGGAAAATATAAAGGGGAGAAGGTTTCACTTGAGGAGGACATCCAATACGGAGATGAATTTGGGGAATTATATATTATTCTCAAAGGCAACAATGAAAAGTGGTGATTCGATTCTTATGAAAGGTGGTGACCTTCCACCAATAAAGTACAAAGGAGAATTCATTCCAAGCATTGAAGGAGGACTTATAGTTATCAATCATCACTCATGTTCATCAAAACAAATCCTCCATTCATCCATCAATCATTTATCCCTCAAGAAATCAAGGAAACAATCAATCAACCAGATCAAGCAAATAATCATCAAATCCTCATCAATTATCACTTCATCTTGGGATTAAGAAAACAAACAATTCAGCCCTCAAGCGTCTCTCTATCATTCATTCAATCATCATTCTCCAATATATCAAACAACATTCATTTTATTATCACTCATCAATCATCTAATCAATAATCTCATAATCGACACTCACCAATACCTCAAATCATACAATCGAAGGAATTCATTCAATAAATCAATCATTTATACAAATATCAAGAAATTAAGATCTGATATATATATATATATATATGTGTGTGTGTTGTGTGCATATGTATGTGCATCTATGTATGTGCGCATGTAGGTTGTGTATGTGCGCTTGTATGTATGTGCGTATGTACGTATGTGTGTACATGCATATGTACATGTATGCAGGTATGTATGTATGTGCATTTGTGTGCGCGTATGTATGTCTGAGTGTATGTGCATCTGTGTGTGTGTATGTGTGTGCGCGCGGACGCGGTGTGTGTGTGTGTGTGTGCAGATGCGTGCGCGTGTGTATGTATTCAATAGGCAACTATTCAGTTAACTTTTTAAGAGGGCAGTCACCGAATTGTTTTCTATGTCTGAGATAAAATATTAGCAAAGTCTGATGTAACTGATATCAACATTTTGACTTTTTAAGAGGGCAGTCACCAAATAGTTGTCTACTTCTGAGATCAAATATTAGCTAAATCTATGAAGTAACTGAGATCAAAATTTATCAGACAGCGATCTAGCTACTATTAGGAATTTAGTAAAATTGGAAGCCATTTCAAAGTGATCCAAGATTTTCATGGCAATTGAGGCAAGTTTTGTAGGGGTAGCTCAAGCTTTTAGAAAGCTTATCAAATCATATTGCTCAATTGCAGCGCTTTATATTCCATAATGGCAGTTGATAAGTACTTCATATTTGAACTTGTATATCCATGCTAATTCCCATTTAGTTTTGGGCCGATTTTGATAGATTGTATTAATCCTATGGCCTTTACCATATATATATATAGAAGAAGAAGAAGAAATTATTTTAACATCCACAAGGCTAAAAATAGCCTATGGGGCAGACCGCCACACAATCTGATTTCTGCATTTGAGCCCTTTTCTTAGGCTATATATATATATATATGTATGTATGTATATGTATATGTTTATGCATATATATGAATGTATGTACATATACTTGTATGATGAAACTCGTGGCCAATATTGATGGAATGTCTTAATACGATGGCCTTTACTGAAAGATCTCAAATAACTTAACAATGACAGGTGAAGATTCATTACTGAGAGCTTGGAAGGCATTCTTAAGAGCCTGGTGTGCGCATCTATATATCTGTATGAATCTAAGTATATGTATATGTCTGTGTGTGTCAGATGTTGTTGTTGCAATTGCCATGGTCGACGTGCATGCAAAATGTGGAAACAAATAATCTATCTATATAGGGCCCGTTTGGGTACTGAAATACCATATCCTGGATATGGTCAATTCAGGGAGATGCTGCATATTCAGGAAGATGCTTATCCTCAAAATGAAATCCGGAATATGGGCTGACCCGTTTGGTTCACCCGGAAGATGAATGAGAAGATGCATAAGGAATTTTAATTCTTTATTTTTTAATTTCTTTGAATATGGTGTGTATATATGTGTATATATACACACATGCACACGTGTATATATACATACATGTGTCTATATACACATGTATATATACATTTGTGTATATATACACGTGTATATGTGTATACATGTGTATATACACACATGTATACACATACACGCATACACTCATGTGTGTGTATACACACACACACATACACACACATTTGTGTATATATACACATACACACGTGTTTATACACATACATGTGTGTGTATACACGTGTGTATATACACATACAAGTGTGTATCCATGTATACACATATACACGTGTATATATATACACACATACAGACATGTGTGTATACACATATACACACATTTATGTATATATACACATATACACGTGTATATATACACATACATGTGTGTATATATACACACCATACACACATACATATGTGTATATATACACACCATACATATACACATACAAGTGTGTATCCATGTATACACATATACACATGTGTATATATATACACACATACACACATACACACACACACGTGTATATACACACGTGTGTATATACACACATATACACACACCATACAT
>MU224827.1:0-16429 GCA_018584345.1 Thuja plicata | reverse complement strand
ATTTAGGTGGAAGATGATATTCCCATTTTGGGGGCAAAATGAGAATTTCGGAATTCCAATTCCATTTTTTTCCAAGGACCCAAACATGGAATTTGGCATTATCCAGAATTAGATAATGCCAATTCCAATCCAATCCCTGCCCCCAAATGGCCTGAAGATACATATCCTAGAAATGATTTCCGGAATATGTGTTAGACCCGTTTGGTTCACCCGGAAGATGACTGAGAAGATGCATAAATAATTTTAATTGTTTATTTCTTAATTTATTTGAATACAGTGTGTGTGTGTGTATATACACACACATGTGTATATATACATGTGTGTATATATACATGTGTGTATATATACATGTGTGTATATATACATGTGTGTATATATACATGTGTGTATATATACACGTGTGTATATACACACATACACACGTGTGTCTACACATACATACACATACACACACATTTGTGTATATATACATTTTTACACATACACATACACATGCACATATGTGTATATATACATACAGGTGTGTATATACACGTGTGTGTGCATATATGCACACATGTCTATACACGTATATATGCACATGTCTATACACGTGTGCATATATACATACACGTGTATATATACATACATGTGTATATATACACATACATGTATATATTATTATATACATGTGTATATATACACACATGTATGTGTATATACACACATGTATACACACATATACACATGTATACACACACACACATATACACACATTTGTGTATATATACACATATACATACACATATATGCACATATACACAAACATTTACACATCTATCATGTCACGGATCCGACGAGATATTAAATTTGCTTTTGATATGCCCATTTTGGGGCAAAATGAGAATTTCGTAATTCCAATTCCATTTTTATTCATGGACCCAAACATGGAATTTGGCATTATCCGGAATTAGATAATGCCAATTCCAGTCTAATTCCAACCCCCAAACGAGCCAATGTCGTAATTATGCATTGTAATTACCCTGGTGGACATTCATGTGAAAATTGGAAATACACAGAATGTATGCAAATTGTTTGACAAATTCGTCAAAGAGGTGCCATCTCATGGAATGCAGTGATTGCTACACATGCACAAAATGGTCTTGTTCAAAAGACTTTAGAAACTTTCAAGCAAATGAATTTGGCAGGTGTAAAGCCAAATTTCAGTTTATTTGTGTATTAAAATAAATGTATATGCATTTGTATATTCAAGTAAGGATCTGTAGAATACACACACACATAAATATATTAGATCTAGTAGCAATTGCCCTGGTAGACATTTATGCAAAAATTGGAAGCATAGAAAAGGTACATGATCTGCTCAAAGAGATGTTATCTCATGGAATGCAATGATTGTAGGATATGTACAAAATGGATTTGTTGAAAATGATTTTGGAAGCTTTCAAGCTAATGTGATTGGCTGGTATAACGCCAATTTCCACTGTGTGGTATTAGAGAGATCTTGTTGTTATAATTGCCTTGGTAGACATGTATGCCAAAATTGGCAACGTAGAGAAGGCATAAAACTCTTTGACAAAATGCCTTAAAGAGATGTCAACTGATGGGACACAATGATTGCAGGATAATACCCAAAATGGGTTTGTTGAAACTTTCAAGCAAATGCAATTGGCAGGTGTAAAACCAAGTTACATTGTATTTGTGTATTTTATATATGTGTGTATGAATGTGTATACATATGTATGTATGCATACATATTTATCTATGTAGATAGATAGATCTATCTATCTATGCATATGCACACGCACACATGCACATAATATCAGATGTTGTAGTCTCAAGTTTCAACTGCCCCGATAGGCATGTATGCAAAAATTGGAAGCATAGAGAAGGCACATCAACTACTTGACTGAGTGATATGCACAAAATGCGTTAGTTGAAAAGGCTTTAGAAACTTTCAAGTAAATTGCAATCTGCATATGTATGTATGTGTATATATATACGTATATATGTATGTAACTATGTATATATGTACATATATATGTATGTATGTATATATATGTGTGTATATATGTGTGTATGTACACACATGTCAGATACTGTAGTTACATTTGTCTTACTCTTGGCAGTCAAACAAAAAATCTATGTTACCCGGGGACGCGTTTCCGGCAAAAATTGACCCGTCCCCGTTTCCGAAACGTCCCGGAAACTCGGAAACTTCTGGAAACCTTTCCCTTGGCTGTCCCATAAAATTAATGTTTCAGTTTTGATAATTTGTTTCATTTCCACTCTCATGTGAACTCTAAAGTTAAATATTTAACACAAACATTATATGTTAAGGTTCTATAATTTATATAAGCATGTGATATCCATGTTTTTATATGAATATTTAAAATTTCCCTATATATTTTAAATTTTCCCTATTTTTTATATAGCTGTTCCCACTGCCGTCCCCTGCCGTCCCCTGCTCCGAGAAAAAAAAATCCGTCCCGGAAACCCGTTTCCCCATCCCCACGTCCCCCCGTCCCGGAAACCTAGGGTAACATAGCAAAAAATTGGAAGCATAGAGAGGGCAAATCAACTAGTTGACAGAATGCCTGAGATAGATGTCATCTCATGGTGGGAAATGATTGCAGGATATGCTCAAAATGTATTTGTTGAAAAGGCTTTAGAAACTTACAAGAAAATTGCAATCTTCATATACGTGCATGTATGTGTATATATATGTATGTATCTATGTATGTACATTTGTGTGTAGATATGTATGTATGTATCTATGCATGAATGTGTGTATACCTATATGTATGTATGTATTTATGTATGTATGTGTACACACACATGTAAGATACTGTAGTTACAATTTTCTTGGAAGTCCTACAAAAAATTGGAAGAATAGAGAAGGCACGTTAGGCCCCGTTTGGTTGAGGAATTGGAATTTGACTCAAAACCTGATTATCTCAAAATAAGGTTTTGAAATTCTGGTTTTGTGTATTCGGAAGATAGTTGTTGACAGAATTCCTTAAGGCCCCGTTTGTTTCACGGAATTGGGAGTGACACTTCCCGTTTTTGGGAGTGACACTTCTCGTTTTTGCAAATCCGCTGTTTGTTTCTCTAAATTGCAATTCCGGATTCGTCAAGCAAAACTGGGTTTAGACACCAAAATGAGTGGCATCATCTTCCCACTAAATAGGTGGAATTAGAAATCATATCCTGGTTTTGCGATAATAAGGTTTTGAGTCAAATTCCAATTCCCCAAGATGCAAAACCGGGATTTCAAAACCTGATTTTGTGATAATAAGGTTTTGACTCAATTCCAATTCCGCGAAACAAACGGGGCCTAAACATACTTCATCTCATGTAATGTCTGCCCTTTCTAGAACATTTCTAATTTTTGTCCTAAAACAATAATCCTTACTCAATGATAATGGCTGTCTAAAGTTATGAATTTATTATAATATTCAGATCAATAATTTATAACATAATTCTGAAAATAAATCATATCTTGATATTTTTGCTATAAATTTTCTTCAAACTGTGATGATTTTCTCTTGTACGTCTTCTTTGAAAGTGCCTTCAGATGTTCCCGAATCAGAGGTTTTCGTCCCTAACTCAGCAATGGCAATCAGAAGTTTTTGTCGTTGAATTGCCAAGATAATTTAAGAGGTTTATTCCTTAAAACTCGTAAAACTTGGAGGGTTTTTGTCCTCTTTGGCTGTAGTTTATTGCTTGACAGTCATTATATTTATTCTCCAAATTGATTGATGTCCTCTCCCCAAGGAAATGATCTCCCTTTTATATCTTATTGAGGGGAGTCACAACTTTTCATATTTGAACGAGTCACAACTTCCTATTCATATGCCGCCCTTTGTTAACTTTAATTCAATTCTAATTTAATTCCCAAGCTAGGGCTCTTATTCATTTATTTATAACATGGGCACTATTTTAATTGCCAAGTCTATGTTTTAAGTGGCGACCTGCTATCTTTGGTGAGGAATTGTTGAAGGATATGTACGAAATGAATTTGTCAAAAATGTTTTAGAAACTTTTGAGCAAAAGCAATTTGTAGGTGTAAAGCTTGATTCTGCAATATGCACATGTATGTATGTGTGTGCATATAAATATAATGGGGAAGGTTGCATACCGACAACAATTCTCATTTAGTTTTGGGTCCCATTTGATGGAGCATCTTAATACATTGGCATTCACCGAAGGAAGCTCTAATAATTGAACAATTTGAGGTGCAGATTCATTTCTGAGACCTTGGAGGGCATTCTTAAGAACTTGGAGTGCATGTAGGAAGAGTTATTTTATTCAATTTAGGCAATTCATAATATAATTATATATTGACAAGTTGCACATTGTTGTGCTACATTTGGTTCATGACCTGATACCTATTGCTATCCATTTCATCTTAATTTGTACCTATTTTCATACATCAACCTTTTCTCATTCCCCTTTGCACAAAACCCATAGCTCCGTGGAGTTTCTTTGATGGTGGGATGGGGGTACCAAGGGCCTAATTTTTGGGACAATGGGGGGTGGTGGTTGGGGGTTGGCACAAATACATATAGTACTTGAAAAATTAGTTATAAAAAGAAGTACAAGGAATAAGTATAAGAATTGCAAATGAGACTTTTGCTTAATATGTACAGTTCAAACATTAAAAACATGACAATGATTGCATTGAAATTTGAACATTAACAATGGTGGGTAGAGTATTGGAACTTTTAGAGCAAATCAAGTAAGTATAGGAATTGCAAATGAAACTTTGGTATACTAAGTGAAGTTTGAACTAATATACATAAAAAACCTGACAATAATTTTATTAATTATAGCAATGGTGGTTGGAGGTTTGGGGTCAAGGGGTAGTGCCCCTTGTGGGGGTTTGGGGCAAAGCCTCGAATGGGGTCAAGGGCAGCGCCCCTTATGAGCTTTTGGGGGCAAAGTCCCCAGAAGGATAAGGGACAGGGGTGTCCAAGTGGAGGTAGCAGTGTGTTGGGAGGACCCAAGTCCTTGCATTCCGACTAATCATTTAATATTAATGGTATAATTATTAAATATTAATGTTATAATATCTAGTATGAATATTAATATAATTGTTTAGTTTTTATTAATTCTATATGTATATTAAATTATTAATTTTAATTGTAATATTTAAAATATTAATGAAAATTTTAATTTCAATTAATTAAAAATTAATATATTAATATATATCAGTATGGAAATCATAGATGCCAAACAACCATGACACATATACTATTTCTATGACACTACAAAGTCACGTGCTCACCACTAGACGACACTTATTTCCATATATTTTCCCCACGTTCAATTCCACACCCTTTAAGATGGAGAGGAACATAGGATTAAACCTGAAATTCAAATGTTCAAAATTCAAATTTCTAGTCTTCTGCTTCTTTTCAGTAACTGCTGTGCAAATTATTGGCCTGTTTTGGTATTTATTTTTAAAGATATTCAATGTGTCATTAATACACATTTAGACACAGGAGGACAAAAAGGAATGTTTAGTGTAGACTTTGATTTGTAAAGGAACAAAGAATCATAGTTTGCACGAGAATCATATAGGCCCTCACATGTTTTTAAATATTTGCTCAAAGCTGTAAAGCCAATCTGTTTGGAAGTTGACCTAGGAAAGCTTGACCCTAACAATCTGGCAATCTCCCCAAAGGTGTTTATAAACACTGCATTGACAGATTTAGGTTTAGGGAAGGGAAGGGCAAACTAATCTTTGCAAACTCATTTTCTAGTTCAAATTCATGCAACGTAGAACAAATCTGCATGGAGGTTCAGATCTGCAGCACTTGGAATTGAACGCACAGCACTCAAAATTGATTTGTAAAATTGTGGGAGCAACTTAGTTTAGATTTTATTGTTTAGTTTCCAACCCAGTTGTGAGTTTGAGTTACAGTTGAAAGTTATGATCAAGACAGAAGACAACATATACACAAACACATGTATTTGTATATATGTATATGTGTGTGTATAGGTAAATACACCATTTTCATTAAATATCTAGGGTAAAAAATAATAAAGAAATTATCTAACTATTAACCTAGGTGACTAAGCTAGGGTGGGAAACAATAAATGCTGAAGTAAATGGATTTAACGCAATACTTAGCTGGATTTTCAAGGTGGGAAAATGATGCGCCAAAGAGCTCGTACATTCTGCTAGTTGAGTTGATGCTGTGGTTGAGCAGGTGGTTGTTTTGGTGTTGGTGTGCTTAATTGGTGGCTGGAGGCTCCTGGTGCCCTAAAACTATTAAACTGCATGTGCACCAGGAGCCTCCAGCCACCAATTAAGCACACCTCCACCAAAACAACCACCTCCTTAACCATAGCATCAACTCAACTAGCAGAATGTACGAGCTCTTCAAACTGTGCTCCTTGACAATTTCATCCCAGTTGAGTGCTGTCACAAGCATATCACCTTCCAGAAAAGGGAAAGTGAACCCCGAGACTTCCAGCAAACCCTTGTGATGGGAAAACAGGTTATGGTTCATAACCGATCCCAAATTGTAACAAAATCTTTTTTAGAGCATCAACATCCTAAGTAATTACTTGAATCTGAATATGGATTGGTTTCCATTTCAACTCCACAGTCACCTCCTTAAACTCCATTTTAACTTTGCAGTGACCTCAATCTCCATGTCTTACCAACACCAAGGCTTGTCTGCATGCAATCAGCTAAGCAGGTGGTGGTGTTGACTCCTGCCGGTAAATTGTTTAACTTAAAAAGTCACTATCTTGACCTTTGCTTTAACATTTTGAAATGGTGTGTGTTCAGAGAAAAGAAGCGTAGCTGTAGGTAATTAGATCCTGGTTAGTTCTGATGTGACCTGAGCTGCCTTGCGCTTGGCCTATTACTCACTGCAGTTATGTTTACATAATATTAAGTTTTTTTCTTTTACTTTTTTTAAAAATTTAGTAACGACTTCATGTATTTGTTATTGTGTTTGCTTATGTTGGTATCTGCTGCACTACTTTTGGAGGTAGGCGTGGCTTTACTTACTGAGATTTGTTGAGTTACATGTTCATGATCATTGATAAAAGTTCTGTTGAAATATCCACAAAAAAATGAATGTGCATTGTTCTATGTGCTTTTTCTTTTCACGAGTTAGTTTCTAGGCAAGAATTGATGCTTCATGTGAATTGTACATTGACTGGTTTTCTGGAAGGAAGCTTTTGTTTGGACACTGTCAAAGTGAGCCTAACACCATTATTATATTTTTCAGGTTACTTCACCTTATGAAAAGGCTTGTCCTAGGTGCCTTCATGAAGAAAATTTATCCAAGCTGTGGGTTGGGCCTTGTACCGTTCTATTTTGCAGTTGCATTTGCCTGCTGAAGCAAAGTGTTCCAGGTAGCTTCGTATTTTGAAGAAAATTTGTTCAGCTATTGCATTGGATTGCATGCATTTTGTTTGTTGAATAATTAACTGCTATATTATAGAATATAGAGTAAGCATTTTTGTGTATTGAATGAAATTGGTTCATCGGTATTGCATTGGATGGCACGTTTGTTGTTTAATTATTATCTGTTATATATTGTATGCTTGTGCATGGAAAAAAGTTTGTCCTGTTAAATGGATAGTATACATCTTTGTTTGTTGTCAAATTAATTGCTATACTGGATATTTAACTTTTTCCATCTTTGATGATGTAGGCATTGAATAGTTTCTGGAAGGACGTTTTTGTCTGGACACCGTTAGAGCGAGCCTAACACCCACATCATTTTATCATATTTTGCAGGTTACTTTACCTTACGAAGCAAATTGGCATATGGACCTTATGAAGAAAATTAGCTCAGCTGCTGTGTATTGAATTGATTGTGCTATAAAAAATAATAACCTTGTTATTTTATCACATTTTGCAGTTTTCTTTACATTACAAAGCAAGTTGACCTAGGTAGCTTACCTTATGAACCTTATTCTTGGAGGTATGGTAACTTTATTCTATTAAAGTTGCATTTTATTTATGCTGAAGAGAAATTCGATCAAAACGTAGGAATATATAGACCATGAACAAAAAGAAATAGATCTCATTCTTTTTTCTGACTCTAAATTAAATCAATAATATTGAACTTTGGAATATTTTTTTTTATGAATAGAAAGCTAGTCCAGCAGCTGTATTGGATTGCTTTTTATTGTGGGTTGAGCCTTGCACCATTGTTGTATTTTACAGCTTACTTCAATTTCTGAAGAAAATTTTACAAACTTACAGATAACTTATCGATTGAGGAAAATTGGTCAGGCAGCTTACCTCATGAAGATTGCTGGTCCATCTGCTGTATTGAATTGCTTTCATTATGGGTTGAGCCTTAAAGCATTGCTATGCCATTGCTATGTTATGCAGGTTCCTTCAATTTCTGAAGAAAACTGTTACAGGTGCCTCAATCGATTGTAGAAAATTGGTTCAGCTATAGCATGTGATTGCATACATCTAGGTTTGTTATTTAATTGCTGTATTATAAAATATGTATACCCATCAACACTTGACCATTGCAGTGAATGATCCTGCCTTCCATGATGCTTGCAGCTGCATTCCTCATATTTAGTTCCACCATTTTTACAGATTTAAGCTATCCAAGACCAGTTTTTGGTAAAGTCTGTAGCCTCATTTTTGCTTAGGAGAGGACAGGATGGATTCATAAGCCATCCAAGTTAACTGGAGGGGTTTGATAGGTTTCCCATAAAAACAAGCTTCAAAGATCCTGCAATTTTAAAAGTGTCTCATGATATGGCAATTTTTTCTCTTTCTTGCATTCCCAACATGGCATGAGGATTTAAATCTGCATTCGGTGCAGGTAATTCTAAAATATGATCTTTATGAATGACATTGAAAAACTTTTGGAGGACACCTAACGATGCATATTAGGTTAATGTTGCTTGGTATTGTATAAAATTAATTTAGTAATTTTGTTCGAACAATAATTTTTCATTATGGGAGTCATTTTCTATAATCTTTTGAATTTCAAATCGAGGTTTATTTCTTCTTTCAATTTCAGTAACTTTTTGTTTTTTCGGTCATCTTCTGAACTCAAGAAGAAATACAGGCAAGAGTGGTTGGTACAAAAATCCTGGGTTGCGGGTGAGGATATTCTCGAGTCGTTTTTAGGATACGAACTTTATCATTATTCTAGCAAATTCTTCATACTTCGTGTTTGTGCCATGTGGCTATCAAAATTCAAAAATATTAAATTAATGATTTAACAAAATGAAAACAAAACCATGCGGAAATGATAATATAGTGATATAGGGTTTATATGTTTGAATTATTGTGTCTATGTTTGCGTAGAATGGATGCAATTCTCAAACATATCAATTGTGTTACCACCTAGGCATTGTTATACCAATAGCTTGTGGAATACGTAACTCCAGAATTATTAAATAAAGGGCTATCTATCCAATGATTTGGAGAGGCAAGCCGTGGAGGAGGGGGTGGATTCCGATTCACATCAGACGTTGAGGACTCGGTGCTAATGCCAGCAGCATATCCATCCAAGATAGAGGTTAGGGCACAACCAGTCGTGTCAAGTAAGGAGGCACAGAACTAACCATCTAGTTCTACCTCTCCCGTAATTTTTACTAGAGCTGGAAGAGGAAGATGCAAAATGTTTTGATGTTCTATTTACTTGTAGCTTTACCAAAAATAATTTGCTATTTTTATTTTGTTTCAGACTATCAGCCATCAGCATTACACATAATGATGCCATTTGTACCCAATTTGCATTCAAATCAATCAAAGACTCAGCTAATATAAATACTTGTTTATTGACTCGTTGGAATGCATCTTATTGAATTTTGCAAAAAGAAAAAAAGTAATTTAAATTAAATGTAAGCAAATTTTAAGTTGGCAAGGTTCTTTCCCTTGAGAATCTTTCAACTATGTTTAGAAGTATATAACATTGTAAATCTCTATAGATTATGCTAATTTCTATTGAGTAGTAAATTTGATGAAAGATATCTTTGGATCTCTTTGTCGAGGATTTCTTGGAGTCATTTAGGTAATGTTGTGGTGTATATGGTGTACCATTATTTTAGGCGTGTCTTTATGTGGATTCTAAGTAGATTGAAGACAATGGCACATTTTTCACACCGTACATCTTGTGTGCATGGTAAGTGTTTATATTGGATGTTTGATTCTTAAGGGATAACCATCTAATTATAATCTATTGGTACTTCTTTATTCATGAACTGTGCAGTATTATTATTCGAGTAACCAAAAAGTTATCTTCTAGCATTAGAAATTTCTTTTTTCCTACCTAGTATGTTTCTGTTCATAAACATAGAACAGTTGTTTCATGTGTGTAGAATCTAAAAACTAGCGAGAATTATCACAAAATCCACTACTAATTTTATGTTCGTGTTTTCCAGTTTTATCATAAGCCCATATTTTATGTCCTTCAGGGCCAAAATCAGTGGTGAAATGAAAAAATAAAAAACATTTTGCTCTGGTGAAACAGAATGGGCAAACAAAACTGTCATCAACAGCTTTGAAGTTTATGCAATTTTTCTTGCTCAGATGGTCTTCATGGGGACTCTCCTTTCTTGCACCAATGTTGTTATCTTCTGGCACATAAATGACTAGAATGAGGCATATTTGCAGGTTGCCGACATAAATAATAGATTGCAAATGGTTTTGATTAATTGATTTGCATTAAAATATCCAAGTCTCTTTCAACATCTCTGGTTTCATCATATCTAGGAGCACTTAATATCCTTTTGATGACACTTCAGCGAGGCATAATGTTCTACAGATGGAAAATATTTTGTTATTTAATTATTTTCTTTTGAAGGGATTTGCTTTCAAATGAATACAAATGATTTCGTAGTATGCAAAGTTGTATGGTTACGGACAGATGTGGATATGGACATTTGCAAAGGACTCTAATATGGATATGGTTGGATATGACACATTATACACAATTTTTTTGAGTTATTAGAGTATTAAGTTTTTTTTTTTTTTTTTTTGGTAATAAGAAATATGATATTTCTAATTTACATTAACGAATAAAAATGGTAATAATATAATTTTAAAATAGAAATCATATTTCTAATTTACATTAACGAATAAAAATGGTAATAATATAATTTTAAAATAGAAATCATATTTCTAATTTACATTAACGAATAAAAATGGTAATAATATAATTTTAAAATAGAAATTATTAAGAATTTGGCTCATCATTAAATTTATGATTGTATGGGTTAAGTTACAATTATTATATTGAATCATTTAAAATATGTTTAATTAATTTAAGTAAGATTTAATTTTTTAAAATTAGAATTACAACATTTAGAATATGTTTAATTAATTTACGTAAGATTTTTTTTTTTTTTAAAATTAGAATTACAACTAAAATTATATGTAAGATTATATTAGCTATATAAGATTTAATTTTTTTAAAATTAGAATTACACCATTTAGAATTTGTTTAACTATTAATTCAAGTAAGATTTATTTTTTATAAAATTAGAATTACTAAAATTATATGTAAGATTATATTAGCTATATAATTGTTTAATTTAAAGGTTGAAAATATTTGGGTTAACTTAAATTTTTTTAATAGTTATTAGAGGATTAATTAAATTTTTTTTTGATAGTAAGAAATATGATATTTCTAATTTGTAATTAATGAATTAAAATGGTATTAATATAATTTAAATTATAAATTCTTAAGAATTTGGTTCATGATTAAATATATGATTATATGGGTTAAGTTACAATTATTGTATTGAATCATTTAGATATGTTTAATTAATTTAAGTAATATTTATTTTTAAAATTAGAATTACAAATAAAATTATATGTAAGATTATATTAGTTATATAATTGTTTAATTTTAAGGTGAGAAATTATATAAAGTACAATTGCAA
This sequence comes from Thuja plicata, assembly GCA_018584345.1. Classification (NCBI taxonomy): domain Eukaryota; kingdom Viridiplantae; phylum Streptophyta; class Pinopsida; order Cupressales; family Cupressaceae; genus Thuja; species Thuja plicata. The sequence goes on along the minus strand of MU224827.1, from coordinate 4,537 downwards.
CTATTAATTATTGTTTTGAAATTTTTAATTTATTATAGTTATTATATTATAGCCTTGATTCTAATACTATGTTGTTAGGATGCATCTTGGAGATTGGACATGTCTTTGGTATTGGATACTTTGCTTGAGACATCTTTAGTTGTAAGAGAATTTTGGTTGCAATCTCTAGTCTTACTATTTCCTATTCGGACAATGTTTTCGATTGAGGTTAAAACATTTTTTGAAGGGAACTGTAACCTTGTACAATTAAGAACTAAAGATAAGCAGGAAACAACACCACAAAAAAAGAATATAGAACAAAAAACAACTGCTGGGGGGAAAAAGATGGAGACAATAGAAACCCCCCCAACACTAACTACCAGCAAAAAGAAGTTAAACTGACAAAAAGATTACAAGCCCAAAAGCACAGTTAGGTCGGTTTTTTCATAATCTCCGCAGAGTCAACCATCATAGTCTTATATTTTTTGATATGCTCTCTGAGATCCTTTATTTCCTTTGTGTTATCAGATTACACCTTTTTTGCACTCTAGTACGAGTCCCAAGACTAGCAATGCTGGGGTTTATAGCAGTATCATCATCCACCGTAATGGGAGTAGTGTTCCCATCCAGCACCGAGAGCAGCGCCCTTAAGTTGTTGTTAGTTCCCTTCATGCCGTCATAGTTATTTTTCATCATATGACTAAGAGTGTCTTCAATACTCTGAATACGACTTTCAGTCGTCCGATGGCGGAAGTTAACCACTGCATTAATCCTAAGTTCAAGTTTCTCTAGCAGCCTTTTATCCGCTTCTTCCTCCTAGGTCTCATTGTCCTTAGTAGCCTTAGTCACCAGTTTAGCAAGCAGAAGAGCAATCTTATTCACTCTATCTTAGAGTTCGACATACTTACTATTGATGTCTCTGATTTCATCAAGAAGTTAGGAATTCAGCTGATAGTCCATCTCAGCCCGCTCTTTAACTACCTGCATAAATCTTGTGGGCTCTTGGCTTTTCATTGTCTCGTAATCATGACTACTACCAGCTTTCTCTGTTTCTTTTTTGTCATTCCCCTCTTTTTTATTAAGCTCAATCTTCTCAGAGATATCCCTGGAGAGCTTACCCTCTTTAGACTGAGAGTTTGCATAGTTCACCAGAATAGGAGTATTGTCGGGAGTGACCTTCGCTTTAGATTTCAAGTTGGACTCACTATTTTTCTTCGCAGGGGAAGTAGTATGCACCACTCCTTTGGTACTAGTATCTTCCGGCGTCTTGTTGCCTTCCCGTCCTTCCGTGTCCATGTCCTCTGTATTACCTTTGCTGTCGCTATCCATCTCCTCAAAGGAGCCAGTAATACCCTTATCCTGAGATTTAGTATCCTCCTCTATTTCCATACCTGCTTCCTTAGAGAGGAACTTAGCCGCTTCTCCCTTATCACCTCTTTCGTCCTTCTCCTTAGCCTTAGTTTCATTGTCCGTGTCCATACCAGCCTCCTCTGTGAGGATCTTCGCAGGGTCAACATCTGCATTGTTAGCTTTGGCCTTCCTCTTTTTACCTAGAGTGTTACTTTCATTAGTTATAGGTCTTTTTCCCTTCTTTCCCTTGTTCGAGCCCTCGACCTGAGTGTTATCCTGCAGCTTAAATTTTGCATACTCATAGATTAACAAAATAAGCCCATCATGAAGGATAGGTTTCTCTGTATTCTTTCTGTTTTCCATAATGTTATTACCCAGAGATTTGAGTAGAAGATAGGGGAAAGAAATTTTCTTGTTATAGCGGAAATGGTTAACAAGCATAAAATGGAAATTGTAAACCCTAGTGTATCGACCCTCAAGAGTAAAATATTGCATGATAGCTTTGACCAATTTTGTCCAAAAAAGCTTCATATGATAGTGCATGACATAGTCCCCCGATTGTTTGACAAGTAGATCTCTTTCCTCCTGGGTCTTAGGGTACATTCTAGCCACATTTTTGGCCATAAACCTGTTAGAATGAATTTAGAATAACTGAGAGGGGAGGGGTGAATCAGTTATCCTCAGGTCTAGATGTAGCAAATAAAACTTTTTGTACTTCAAATCTACTCGGCAGCAGTAGCATAAATCAACAACTTTAATCATAGAGTTTACTGTCAATTGAAATTAGCTTGTAGTAACATAACAGTAAAGTAAACTACAAGAATTCACACAAGTTGACACAAGTATTTAACGTGGAAACCCAATATGGGAAAAAACTACCAGTAACATGCTACCAAGTTTTCACTCTTCTGAAGTGATGCCCTATGAGGAGCCAACCCTGTTAAATGTTACAATAACACATTGCTAGGTGTGACCTGGTTAAAGGATTTAATCACCCTGTCAGGAGTGACCTTGTTAGAGGACTTAGGACATTCCAATATGAATGTCACCTTGTTAGAGGATTTATACAAATGATTGTTAAGTCAACCTTGTTAAAGGATTTAACTGATACAATGGTAAGAAAGTAATCAGCAGTTTGTGATCTGATACATACAACTTACTTTGCAATTAAGATCCAATTACAGCTCTGATGTTAACTTACTGGATAGCCTGCATTGTCATTTCAACCTTCTGATTTGCTTGGAAATCCGTCAAGCAATCACACATGCAACTTTTTGCCTTTTTGCCTTCTCTGCTAGATCATGCCAAATAGTAAATCAACTATGCAAACCTCTTGCATACACATACATTCATCCAGACATAATGAATAACCCCTGAGGTTATCATATACCTCTCTGTCTAGGTCAGATAAATCTTTTGCCGCTTAAACAAGATCGTAGATCTTAGGTTAGGTCAGATCCTACAGATCATCCCATCTTTGCATTACATTTAATTCTCCAAAGTAGTCTCTAATTAAATCTTGAAACCATGCATTAATTTCGGTTACCCATACATTAAATGACGTGGATCAATCTTTAATTAACATTACATATCCCAATAAAATCAACTAAGTCGGCCAGAGATCTCAAATCTCATCAATAATCAAACTTCTGTAAGTTAGCCTTCATAACTATTTTCACTCGGCAATTTCAATGGTGCTCGGCATTGAGCAACTTTTTGCTCGTCACGAACAACTTTACTCGGCACAAGCAACTTTGCTCGTCAAAAACAACTTTACTCGGCACAAGCAACTTTGCTCGTCATAAGCAACTTTTCTCGGCACAGGCCAAACTTGCTCGACACAGAACAACGAGAAAAATTGTCATTGAAAGATAAACAACTAATTACTTTGCCAGAGTGCCAACTGATCAAATACCTTTTGAATTGCCTTAACTCAACCATTCACTTGGTCTTCTTGTTAAATCTTCTTCATCAACAATAGATATGGTACTCAAACAGATAGCAATAGTCTCACCTGTAAAGGTTTGACGTCAATGACAAAATAACAATTGCTTTCAATGTCACTTTCCAACAAAACCTACTTTTATAGTATTTCAATCCTGACATTTTAAGACCTGTAATTTCAGAAATTACTTTCTCAGTAACACATAAGGACTTATCATAGATTGTCACATTTCCATTATCCCAGCTATCCGCAAATTCCTTAGAGATGTCCTTGTCGTATCCATGAAGTCTCCATATAATTAGTGAACCCGCCTTCCTTGAGTCTCTTCCAGACCTCGACCTCTTTTTTCCGTTTACAGACAGAGGGCTCTTCCTATTTCAACTTTCCTCCCATTTTACCTGTAAACCAGATTTCAAAATATCGCACAAAATGAATGTGAAGAACACGAAAAATAGAGCTGAGCGAGTAAATAATGAGAATAGGCCGCCTTTTAAAAAAAATGATAGCATCTTTCCCATAAGTGTTATTATTATTACAATTGCCGATGTGCATGCGAGACCCAAAATTGAGGCAACTATGAAAACTATCCTTTCTTGTCATCATCATTAGTAGTAGTTTCGGGTTTACGGTGGATTTGATCGTACCTTAGAAGATTTAGGATTTCAATATTTAATCCTTGATTACCTTGCCAGTTCCTAGCATCATCACTATAAACGCCCACATCCGCCAGGCTGTCAGCCACACAGTTCGACTCTATGAAGGCATGACTGACGTGTGTGGCATCAAAATCAGTTAAAATATTTTTAATCTGAGCGATGATGTGACTCATATTTCAAGATGGAGTACATGGGGTAAAAGTACAAACCCGTGTCACATTTATAAAGGAAAAGGACGACAACATTCAAATTTGTAAACTTTAACGACATAAAAGTGGCATTTGTGTTTAGAATTTGAAGATGATGTAAACTAATGAAATGTGTAAAATTTGATCAAGTTTAGGCTTATAATTTTTAAAAAAAAATTTGAAATTTTTTTGACATAGTTTTTTAATTTTTGAAGTCCATTTTTTTATTCCTGAAATATGCTGAAAATTTAGGGTCTAGTCCACGTTAACAAACTATATGCAAATAATATTGTTTTACTCTGATTCCATAATATGTTTTAGATGACATGTATAGCTAATGCATAAAAAAATAAAGATTGGATTTCGTTAAATATTTTGTCTGTTATAACTATCCAAAGTCGGTGTTACCTGAAATCAAC
>MU224826.1:4000622-4016617 GCA_018584345.1 Thuja plicata | reverse complement strand
GGGGGGGTGAATCAGACTTTTAAAATTTCCCAATATAAATGAAATGTGACTTATTGAAACAATCACAGTAACTGCAAGTATGTAAAGAACAAGAAACTGAAAAAAAATAACCACATCCAAGCATAAGAAGTGAAATGACACACCAGATTTTGTGCCAAGTGGAAAAACCCTCAAGAATCAAATGGATTCCGTCATAGGATTAAAAAACCACTCCAAATTCCTTTATCACCAAGTCTTTAGCAATTCTTGTGCAGCTACAACTGCCAGGGCTACAACCCTGCTCTTTAATACACTCCAAGCTATATTCAAGTTACAATTACTAAAGTGTATGAACACAATACACCTTAAAAACAGCAACTATACAATGTATCATTCAGCTTTCACACAATACTTCTCTACAGATCACTATAGATGTGCATGTGCCTTCCTTTTTTTTTCAGCTTACACACACACCGCTACAGTGCTCTATATAGGAGTATTTACAAATTAATTTCGATGAATTTGAGACTCAGGTATTCCAACTGAAACAGAAAGTGAAACAAAAAACTACATTCATTTCCACTTTGCCCAAACTGAAATCATAACTTGTTACCAAAAATGAACTTCAACCATTTACAACTGCCTTTCCAACTAGACAAAGAAACCATGTAACTGCAGAAACAAACCGATCTTCAACAAAACTGCACGCTATACACTATAGCATTTTCAAATCAAATAAGCAGTTAGAAATAACTAATTCAGAATCAAAAGGCCCTTTTTAAAATAGAACAGTAAAACTCATTTGGTAACCAGATTTTGGTTACGTTATTTTAGAAAACACTTCTGTCATTTTATGCAAAAATAGAACAAGAAACGAGCAATGCTACCTGTGGATATTGCAAAGCAAAAACCTTTACCCTCACAGTTGTGTAGAAGAACCATCATTCCCAGCTTAAAAACCATCAACTTGATCACAAGAAACAGCAGATCACTATATCAGAAACCCATTAAAATCTTTTCCCTTTCAGCTTCCTGAATGTGCAAATGAGCTGAACCATGGCGGCACTTTTAGGGTTAAGAAAAAAATTGCAAGCAAAACATCGTATGTCCAAGACAAAAGAATATCCCAAACTATAATTGCATTTCGTTTGACATCCGCCCAGCATAATGAACCACGGGGCTTTGTGGAAACCAAAAATGTTTACCGTGGTTGAGTAATGATAACCCAAGGAAGTGACGTTCCTTATTGTTACTACTTTATTAAATTAAATATATCATGCGCCAAGTCAAAGCCAGCACATCATCAAGGACAAAACACAACAGTGTAATCTCCTTGAATAGCTCTTCATTGAAAGAAGAAAATAATTTGAGATCCTTCACTAGTATGTCCACAGCCTTAGCCTGATCTTGTCTAAAAATACACCCAATCTAAAATCAGTTTTCCATTACCAATCAAAACCACCATCTTTAAAAATTCTAAGATATCTAAATCTCCATCTAAACAAAATTTAAGGACTCTTTAATATAGTTCCCCAAAAGACATCTGAAAAATTAAAGATATAACATTTTCCAAGTATTTTGTATACATCTTCATTGTTTACTAAGAACATAAATTTTTACAAAAATAAAATAAAGTCACTATTCTAATAGTTTCTAGGGTTTACCATTTCTGTTGGAGGATGCAAGTAGTAAATCATAATAGGTGCATGGCATTTGCAAAGAAGCTCATGTGCCATGCTTTTGCTCTTAACATTTTTCATACATGCAAGGGACCTCAGTGATAGCTTAAGCATTTTTTCATGCACATATAGATCGAATAATTTTTCCTGGAAATTTTACGCATTTTAGTATAGGTCGGAATCAGATTTGACTTTCACTTAAGTTGTCGAAAAAAGCATAGTAGCAAAATTATGAATAACTCAGATTACTATATGACTACTCATGAGTAATCATGTCTTACCATGTTTCCCGTGTTCACTTGAATCAACATGCAGGTTTTTATCAATCTCAGCCTTCGAAAGGAGACATGTTCAGCTTCAGAGTTGTTCTTTTGGATGTTGTAACTGGAGATGAAAGCTTCAAGGGTAAGATGGTAGATTGGATTACTCAACTTTCAAATAATGGCCATGTGAAGGAATGTTTGAGAGCTACTCAGCAGAAAGGTTTTGTTTTATTGTACCCATCACTGGTAAAATTGAACGGTAGATAGGTTAACATATCATATTACCAAATAATTAAATAAACAACGCATGTGAATTGTTTGATAGAATGCCTCAAAAGATATGTGGTCTCATTGAATGGTCTGATTACATGATATGCATAATGTGGAATCATAGACAAGGCACGTGAAATGTTTAGTAGAATGCCTCAAAACTATGAGGTTTCATGGAGTGCCATGATTGAAAGTTTTTGCACAAAATCGAATCTCTGAAAATTTCAAGCAAATGCAGTTGGAAGTGTAAAGCCCAACTCTGCAACCTTTGCCAGTCGTCCTAGCCTGTACCAAAACGTGAGCTTTGGAACAGAGTATGGGCATCCATCAAAGCATAAAGGATGGAACAATTTTGTTAAATGTTGTAGTTGCAATTGCTCTGGTATGCAAAATGTGGAAGCATAGACAAGGGGTAAAAACTATTTTGAGACTACATTTCACATTTTTATTCTATTCTTTACTTCCCTAAACTTTTAGCACTCTTTATGTTTTCTGTAATATGTTTTATCTTTCTGAAAAAAATTGCAGGTAAATAAAAAAAATTAATGGGTCAAAGATGTCTTAATTCAATTAATCTGCCAACATCCAACTATTCTATAGGCAGAGGCAGAGGCAGAGACAGAGACAGAGGTATGTAAACATTGCCATGGGTATCCCATGGAATTCTGTGTTTTTGGAGACAATTTATCAGATTCTTGGATGGTTTGCGTTTAGAGTGTGGTCCTTCAGTTTCTATCTACAATCAAATATATAATCTAAATTAGTCACAACCTTTAGAATAAAGGAAATAATCAAAGACAAAGAGGCAAATTGTCATACTAAAAAGTTTCATTAAAAGAGGGGAAGAGATGGAGGAGGATGCCATGAGGTAGCTATTTTCTCTTGTGTGTGGACACTGCAAACGAAGGATCCAACTTCATGATTCACCCAAACTCAATGATTGCCATCAATATTCTCAAGAAAAGTTCTTTCCCAAAGTTTAATCAAACAGAGTGGTTCAAAACATAGATGGTTGGCTTCAACTATGTAAACCATGTTTGATGGTAAATTTATTGGCAAATGTAAGGTGGACATTCATTCTAGTCAAGGTCTTAGTATGATATTTCAAACCATGTTTCATGAAGACCCTTAGGCCATCATCATATTAAACTTAGACTGCCTTCAACTGAGCTATTTTTTTCCTAAAATGATTGACTTGATGAAGGATGTTGATGATCATTCCATGTCTGCACTACTTCCAGTAGTTATTTTATCCAAGGAAAACTATTTCGCTTTTGTCCAAAGCTTTTTATTTGTTTGTATTTCTAAGTTGTAATGCAGTTTCTTTTGGAGGATCTTGCTGCCATAAAATTTACTTTCACAGTTACAATGGGCCTAAGACAGTTTTCATGTGGACGATATTTGGTTTTGATTGGTAGTCCACAATATTTTACCCGTAAAAGATTTTGGTGCAGCTGGATGGTTTGTATGCATTGGTGAAAAACCGTCGTCTTCAGATGATAATTTTTGTTTTATCTATAGCTAGATTTTCTGTAGTGGAATAGGTACTACTTTTGGTTTTTCTAAAGACCTGTAATCGTGCTAATAACATTTGCATACATGTATCTCTAGTTAACCACTTTTAAAAGGTGTGGTTGCTTTCCAAATTGGAATAGTGTTGTTTTTTCTGGTTCTTTTTTAATGAAAGACCAAATCTTCTGTGGTTAAACTGCAACCATGACTGACCAAATCTTGTGAAGAAGTGGTCCTATTGTCAGGGTATTAGAAATCAATTTTGATGGACTTTACATTGTTGTGTCCTATGTTAAAATCTCTGGTCTTACTGATATGACAATGGCTTTGGTCTAACATAGTAACAAGTGACTCAATGTGGATTCTTCTCAAAGTATTTGTCGACTGAAGGAATTCATAGTTTGCTAATGAATTGATAGTTATATATATATAGTCAATGTGGATTCTTCTCAAAGTATTTGTCGACTGAAGGAATTCATAGTTTGCTAATGAATTGATAGTTATATATATATATATATATATATATATAACTGTGTCAACATTGACAAACTTGTGCTTGAGGATACAATTTTGTCAAAGGTGCGACATCAGTGCCCCTAATCCTATCTTCCATTTGAAGGGTTGACATAATACACTCCCAAAAATGTAGATCATCTTCATGCTTTTAATTACCATCTCTAGCCATCAAGGTTGTGCTTAGTTCTGGCTTCCTGAGAATTATAACCTTTTAAGTTTTATTTCGCACTCCATGATTCCTGATCTCAATATGGGTTAAAGTGAAATTATCATGATAATGAGGATTCTTATATATGATATGATATGATATGATAATGAAAACAACAACTATGCTTTCATGGTAGGATTTCAGAGAAATATCTAAAAGGGGCATTCGATATTGATGAGCCCCTATTTGGAAAATTGTAGATCTCATCTTGGGAGAAGAATTTGTATGGATTGAGCATATAGGTATCACTCAAACATTGAAATGGCATTGACTTTCTTTGCTTGGGCTCTAGAGTTGGGTTCCAAAGAATGTGTGCGCCTAGGTGGTGCAGAGGCATGACAATTATCTTTGCGTGTGGAGTGTGTACAACAACCAAGAAGAACGTCGCGCAGAAGCCCAAATTGGATGGGATTCATTGAAGGATTTCTTGCATGAGCACGAGCTAGGGCGTAAATAAGAATGGATGGAGTGAGAGAAAGAACACAGAAAGAAAGTCAAGTTTAGGTTTGAGAACTATTGGTTTAAAGATCGCAGGGGGGAAGCAAATGAAACCAGTTGTCTCTTAGTTTCGTGTTTTAATTTTGTCTCTTAGTTTCGTGTTATAGTTGGGAGGGTGAAGATTACTGCCAAATTTGGGATTTCGCCATTTTTGTTTTGAATAGTCTGATATAGTTTTAAGTGTTTGGTACAAATTGTGATAAACTGATGCAGGGGAAGTCATTCTGTTGAAATTGTGAAGCTGATACAGAAATTGTGTCATAGGTTGAAATGTTGTTGAATGCATGGTTGTGTGTGTGTCAAGGGTGGTAATGGTTTGTGTATATGCTTCTTGATGTTGATAGTGACATTGAATTCTATTGTAATATTTTAGATTATGTCTAATAGAAATTATCTTATAATACTAATTAAAAAAAAATCTTAAAGTAAAAATTAAAGTAATTTTTATCTTTCATTTAATTTTTTTTATGATTTATTGATTCATTAGTAAAAAGTAAAACAAATCTTTAATAAAATATAAAATAAATAATATGATAACAAATCTAAATTAAAATTAAAATTTAAATTAGGATTATTTATTTATGAATTTATATTTTTTATTTATTATTTGTTTATCAAATCATATAATAAATACTTTAATGATAAAAATAACTCTTTCAATAAAAATAAAATATTAAAGAAAGAATTAATTATGTAAATAAATAAAAATAATTATTTTTTAGCCTATTTTAATGAGGTGTTAATGTTAAGATAAGAGTTATTTTATTATGTTTACTGAAAGAGTTATTTTATATTTAGTATAGATTTTTGATAGGCAAATAGCAACTTTTAGAATTACATTCATATATATTAATATAGAAAGAAATTTACATTCGTACACCATAAGATTTTCTATGCTCCATTAAGAAACAAAAAGGAACGGAATACATAACCACTCGCCCATAAGAACTACCACCTATGGCACCCTATAGGAAAATGGAATAGTTTGCAACACATAATTATTTAATATAATCTTCACACACCAAAATATATCATAATTTACCTGGTTGGGCTCCCTATAACAAAATGGAGCAGTTTGCAAGGCATAAGTATAATATAATCTAAACACACCAAAATATATCATAATCTACCATGTACCCAACCAGGCTACTAGGAACAACTATTTTTACTCGATACATATATAAAACCTATTCGACTGCATAGAGACTTCCAGTTGAAGTGGGGGTAGAAATAGACTGCGAGGTACCATTGCCGCAGAAAACAATTTTGTAATTGCTGCCGCCGGGGCAAGTAAAAGTACTAGTGGGATCATCCTTGGCATAACTGTAGGCCAAGGGACATTCTTTCTTGAAAAACTGAGAGTATCCCGTAGCAGGGCAGTTATCGAGGAAGGAGCCCGTACAGCAGTAGGCTGGCGTGTTGAAAGCGGCACACGCGCTTCTGCAGCCATCCACCACCTTCAACTCTTTTGGGCACTTTGAATTAATGTCGCTGTTGCAGGAGATTTTCTTGCAGCTTCCATTGGAGAGAACGACAGTCATGCGGAGGTTGAATCCATCGACGAGAGAGATGTCGTAGAAGTCCAGATTCTGGAATTGGTTCAGAGCGTACTCGAACAGCGTTGAAGGAACGCCTCCGGATCCCTTACAGTTGAGTAAACCGCCGCAGTCGCCGGTGTTACATTTGCCTCGACCGCTGCCGTCGAAGGAGCAGCCCGTGCGGCCCCAAAATCTTCCCTGAGCTCCACCTGGCACATCCACACGCCATGACTGTCCCTTCCCTAACTCTTTCCCCCCTCCGAATGGTGTCCCTGCTGCCCAAACCGTGTATGGGCACTGGTTCTCTATGTCCATGCTCACGCCTTCCACTCCTGCACACCAAAATGAGGAAAAACCATTTTATGTGGGTATCGGTGAAATTGAATGATTAGAAAAGAAATCTAGATTTCTACGCACCAAAATGAGGAAAAACCATTTTATGTGGGTCTATGTGAAATTGAATGATTAGAAACGAAATCTAGATTTCTACGCCTCAATTATTGATAGTTGGTGTTTTTAGATTTGATTTTGTGAGGATTGGGTTTTATGAGATATTACCATGATGTTAGCATCTTGATGATGGATAATGGAGTGTAATGTGAAATGTCCTTAAATCTTAAATTGTCTTGATGATAGATTAATTCAGAACGTGACCTGAAAAATTGATGCAAAAATATTCAGGTGTCCTTAAATTCTAGAACATCTTGATTATGGATTATAGAATGTGATTCAAAACATTGATGCAAAAGTTTTTACATAAGCATGTCTTCAAACTTTCTAATATTGTGATGATGGATTATGGAATGTAATTCAATAAGTTGATTAAAAATATTCACAAATCATGTTTTTAAACTCTCTAATATTTTGATAATATATCACAGAATATGAAAAATATGATCCAATGTGTGTGTGTGTGTGTGTATTGAAGAATGATCCAATGAGAATTATTCACATAATTGAACTTACACCTTTCACTCCTACACACCAAATTAGTGAGAAAAGTGTTTTAAGTGGGTCTAGCTGAATTTATTTGATTTGATTTCTAATCTATAGGAAAGGAACCAGTAACCATTAGGAGTCCAATTTGTCTCCTTTGACATCCAATTACTAATATTAAAGAGCTCTAAACATATACTAATAGCCGGATCATTTTTAGCTTTTTTTTGTCCGTAATTGGTCCATTTGTGCACCACTTTTGAGAGATCCCTGAATACCCAGAAGCTGAAACCTTAGCTTTTCAGCTTTAAGTAGTTAACTCTCATACAAAGACATGAAAAATTATCAAAATCCCACATACCAAGTTAAGGTGTGTGGATATTAGGGAAAAGGATAATTAATCTTATGTAAGTCTGATCTATAAATTAGAATATTAAAGAATTTAAGATAAAACTTTCTAATATCTTAATAATATAATGTGCTTTGAAATATTAAAGCAAACATATTCGAACACTCTAATATTCTCATAATTGATTATAGCCGATTCAAAATATTAATACAAAAAGACAAACACTATCTAATTCAAAATCAACAACTATAACAAAATAGAGCATTATAGTCTTCACACTAATTTTGTTGGGTTAAATTGCAAACCTGCGTATAGTGAAACCGCCATTGTTGTCAGCAAAACCCACAATATTGCCCGCGCCATTTCAACTGCAATCCTGCGTGATACGGAAAAATCGGTGGTGTAGAGGAAATGTTAAGGCGGGGAGTACCTATTAATAAGAATTTGCGATGCTTGGAAAGAGGGACACGTAAGTCAGAGCCGCCCAGAAAAGTCGCAGTGAGGCGGCTACCAGTGGGCCTCCCTATCCATCCACAGATCAGAATGTTCCTTTTTGCCTCTATAATTTATTAATCACTTAAATATTAAAATATGAGGAATTTTTAATTGTTCCAGTAACACATATAGATAAGGTGCAATGTGCATCATGATGATGTCTTCCGAGAACATCGGCTTTACTTTACTTTTAGGATATTTTGTTTTTGCCTTCTCGTGCATTGACCGGACTCTTCGTTCAGCCCCCCTTTAATCATTTCACATTCAAAACCAGTAAAGCTAAAGGCAAGTTGAACGTTTGTCGTGTTTTATAATCAGCGACGTGCACGTCACTGTCGGAAAATAATATCCTCGGCATGACGTACAAGTATGCGACGCCCGGACGGGGCTTCCGCTAATTTGTGGGCAACGACAGCACAGAAGCATATGGATTAATTTATGAGGTCGATATCTACAAAATTAATCGAATTCAATGCATTCATTGCATTATTGACAAGATAGAAGCACTGTTTAAATTTATGAGGTGGATACTTAAATGAATTCAATGCATTTATGCCAAAAGTAGAGCACTCAAAATAATATATTGCTAGTCAAATATATGTAGGTACGTAATATAAGAGAATTTAGGTTTCGTAAAGGATAAGAACAAAGAAATATTTGGATGTCACACGTCTTCTACTGTAAACGTGTCAAATTTGACGTTTAAAAATGGTTCGCGATGAAAATTCAACACATATCACTCTTTCCGGCATTAAATACATACTTATTGGGGATGAAAAGTTTGTAGTGTGACAAGCGTAACGCATGATATATACATCAACCATTGATGTAAATTTGACAGGGATACGACGGGTCAGTGCAATTGAATGGGTCAATCAAGCAGGGCAACATCAGAAATTATTCAGAATGTATCGTTGATCTTATTGTTAATTAATTTAAAATAAAAATAAGTATATTTAGTACTTTCAAATATGTAAAGAAAAAGGAAAAAGCTTTTATAGACCACAATATCTTAATGTTTTTTAGTTTTGAATTGTGGACTTTTTTTTTTTTTTTTAACACAAGTCCTACACTATTACGCCAACTCAGTCTATATTGGAATTTTGTCATGTTCTGATATCATAGCTTTCGGTTGCTCTGATGTTATTGATTATCTCAAGTCTACCTTCCCTAGATGCATCTTAAGCTCTTAAACAATATGTTGGTTTTTAATTATAATAAACTAGCAATTGCACCTTTGGTGTGTAATGAGTACGCGAAGATATTTTGAATGTCAATTAGATTTTTTTTGGACATATTAGTTGCATAGATTTGTGCAATAGATAAGATCATCAGGAAATTAATTTGTTTGCACAACAAAAGGCTTAATAGAGGATTGATAATATATAATAATTATACAAAAAATTATATAACTAATTACACAAAAAACTTACACAATTGATCTAATATATATGTTTCAAAAAAATATTTTAATTGATATCTATTCACAAATGTCCCATTAAACACAATTCTTCTAATAAATATAAATTTGATTATTATTTCAACTCTTGATAATTTGTAATGTAATCTTATCATATAAATATTAAAATTGATATTTATATTATTGCTTTATTATTGAAAAATAAAATAGAACTTTAATATAATATGAAATAATTAATATGACACAAACTCTTATTTAAAATTTAAATAATTTTTATTAAAAAAAATTATTTATGAATTTGTATTTTCATTTACTTAAGTATATAATTATTTACCCTTTTTTTTATATTAAATATAGTTATTTACTATCTAATTTACCAAATTGAATTTTATAATAAATACTTGAGGTATTTATGTTAAAAGAATAGTTATTTTATTTTATTTTTTTAATGTAAGTTACTTTATAGTTAATATATTTACTTAAAATATGTTGTATTTAATTTGATTCATTTATAGTTATTTAATTATTTTAGTTTTAGTTTTTTTTTTCTTTAAATTTTGTATTATTTCTATGAACACATTCATATTTCATTTGAGTTATGCCTCTATGTGTAATTAAATAAAATATTCAATTATATTATTATTTACTTCTAAAAATACATACATAGATAAATAATAATAATTTTTAATAAACATAATTATTTTTGCAATTATATATTTAAAATGTTTTAATACTAAATTATATGTTTAAAATTTTTCAATTTTTATTCTTATTTATTTTCATAACTATTATATGATTACATATATAATATTGTACCGTCCTAAAAAGTTGGCACCCATTAATTAGACGTCTTTTAGGACCTACTAGACCCCATTTTAGTGATTCCTAGATCTGAAGGTCTTTATGCTTGATTTCCCACAACTTTCATGTTCTTTCCCGAGACTTTTCACATTGCTTGAACCCCAGATCTCCTTTGGAATTAACCCCTCCAGGACTAGGCTGACCCAAGATGGCCTTATCCTTGGGGATTGGTTTTAAGTGGGCTCTAGGCCCAATGCGGGGTTGTTTTATTTCTTGATCTCTGTGTAACCTGCCCTGATACCATGTAAGTTTTTAAATAATAATAGTAATAATAAAGAGAGAAAGGAACAATAAACAATCCAAGTGAGCTAGGTGAGGGAGAAAGAGCTACCATGAGAAAACTATAATCTATGAGCATTCAACGAATGAGCCAAAGGTAGAGGAGACAAGACGTTTTGAAAGGGGAAAATAAAAGAAAAACCCCTTGTGATATTATAATTGAGGCCATAGCCTAGAGAGAGAGAGAGAGATGCTCATTACAATAACTTCATCCAATCGAAATGAGAGAGGAGAATATCTTAAATAGAGATGAGGAGAGGAGTTACTATGTAACTCCCAAGTCTATGAATGCCACCATTCATAATAGGTGTGTGCCAAGTGTCACAATCCTCTTAAGGAGGATAGACTAAATAGAATAATTACATAAAATGAGTTGTCCTCCCACTTGGACTAGAGGACAAATTACATTTAGGGATTCCAAATGAATCTCCTAATTACAATTAATAAATACAAATAAAGATTAATCTTTTAACACTTTACAACCTTGAACAAAATTTTGCACATCCTTCTAAAATTGCAGCCAAAAGTAGTGCTCACTCACCAAAGCTACTTTCTTATATATGCCAAAATGTCTTGCCAATCCTCCACTATGTTTCTCCTTAATGAGATTATCTCTCATAGAAATTTTGGGTGTAGACAACTGACTACCTCTGAATAACATTCCATCTTGAATAAAATAATCTAACCACTTACTCCTATCTGCAACAATATGTTCTCTACAATACTTCCAAGGTTCGGTGAAGTTTGGATCATCCTCATACAATGTTTTTTACTAATCAAATCCCAATACTGGTATCTTCATTTCAATCAACAAAGCTCTTCTCCTACTCAAGGCATCAACAAATCTATTTGTGACACCACTCTTATGTTTCAATATAAATGTATAGCTCTGTATGAAATCAACCCATTTCATATGTCTCTAATTTAACTTACCTTAGCTACTCAACTAGTACTTCAATGCTTGATGGTTAGTATAGAGTACAAACTCCCTAAGTAACAAATAATGTGTCCATTTCTTCAATGCTTGGATTATGGCATAATATTCCTTATCATACACTAAATACTTTCTTTAACATCATTCAACTTCTCACTAAAGTATGCAACAAGCCTCCCTTCTTGACTCAAGACAAATCCAATTGGATTTTCACTAGCATCAAAGTCTACTTGAAATACTTTATTAAAATAAGGTAAAGCTAACACCGGTTGTTCAGTCACCTTTTTCTTTAGGAATTCAAAATTGCTTTGTGCTCCATGTGTCCACTTAAATTCATTCCTATCTCTCATATTTTTCAGTTTTCGATCCACAGATTGAACTGAATTTTCTGATAAAATTTCATTAAAAACTAGCCAACCCATGGAATGATCTTACCCCTCCAACATTATTTGGTGTAGGACACACAAGAATGGCTTTCACTATCTCAGGATCCATCTTCAATCCTTCAGTAGATATTACAAATCCCAAGTATAATAACTCTTCTTTCATGAAAGTACACTTTTTGATGTTGAATAGTAACTCCTCTTCTCTTAATCTCTACAATACTTGTCTAACATGCATCAAATTCTCCTCTTTGCTCTTACTAAAAATCAAGATATCATCCCAATAGACAATGACAAACTTACCTAAGAATTTCTTTAGATCTTCATCCATTAACCTCATGAAAGTACTAGGTGCATTAGACAATCCAAAGGGCATTACCAACTACTCATACAATCATTCATTTGTCTTGAATGCAATCTTCCACTCATCACCTTATCTAACTTTGATCTGATGATATCCACTCTTCAAATCTATCTTGGTGAAATATCTGGCTCCACTCAAACAATCCATCAAATAATTCATCCTTAGAGAAGGAAATTGATACTAGATTGTGATCTGGTTGATAGCTCCAGAATTGGTACACATCCTCCATTTTATATATTTCTTAGGTGCTAACACTACATGCACTGCACACGGACTTAGACTTTCTCCGATCAATCCTTGCTGTAAAAAATCTTTCACTTTCCTATTGAGTTCTTCAATCTCTACTGGTGTCATTCTATAGGTTGCTTTGTTAGGAAATATAGCCCCTGATATCAGATCCATACAATGGATAATACTCCTCAGAGGTGGTAATCCATCACGAACATTATTTGATATGATGTCTGCATACTCATTCAACAATCCAATGTTTTCTTTTGGGTGTTCTTATGCTAATACAATCTACTTAGACTTCTTGGGTACTAAAGAAAAACACACATTATCATGCCTCATGTCATCCAAGAACTTTCTACCATACACTAAACAAATCCTTGCACTACTACACACCTCACTCTTAAGAGGTTTCTCTGAAGATATAATTTTTTGCTTGATCCCATTAGCAACAATGAAATATACATTCTTCCTCCCATCATGTATAGTTTGCCTATTATACTGCCATGGTCTACCCTTGACAAGATATGACACACATCCATAGGCATAATATCACACAAAACCTCATTATAATACTTCCCAATATTGAATTTAACTAGTCATTGTTCACTTACGCGTACCTTGTGTTCATCTTGTATCCATGCAATCTGATAGGGTTTAGGATGCTTCAACCTCTGCAACTTTAGTTTGTCAACCAATTCCTCCAAGGAAAGATTATCGAAACTGCCACTGTCTATGACAACATTGCACACCCTATCATGTACCTTACATCTGGTTCTAATCTGATGTAGGAGCATCCTGGGGTAATTGGCAATCCTGCTCAACCAAAAAGATGTTTTTTTTGTTCTTTAGTTTGTTCCCTGTTGCTCGGGTTCTGTCTCTTGGTCGTGCTTTTTCTCTATTGCTCGGGTTCTGTTTCTCGGTCATGCTTCTTTGGTCATTGTGATGGTTCTATCTTCACCGACGGGTTTTGGTTGCTGTGATGGTTCTATGTTCACCGACATGTTTCAGTTGCTGTGATGGTTCTATGTTCACTGACGGGTTTTGATTGTTGTGATGGTTCTGTGTTCACTAACAGGTTTTGGTTGCTATGGTGGTTTTGTGTTCATCAATGGGTTTTCTGATGCTCGGGTATGTTCTTACTGACGGTTGCTCTTTTTCGGTGATCATCTTCCCGAAATATTTATCCTGATCTGGCCGAATTCTACATTTAATTTTTGTTGCTGAATTAATGTGGGGTCTCTCATTGGGATCTATGTGGACCTAAATTTGGGTCTCTCTTATGATTTTGAGTGCCGGCTTCTTTGGTGGACTCTTGTATATATTGGTTTCATTGTTCTTAGTTTAGCAACAGTTTTTGGAAGGCTAGAAGAGTTTAAGAGAATAAGCTGAAGGATTATAAGCTATTGCAGATAGTTGTAAGTGGGTAGACAGAGATTGAAGATTTCCTGGTGGCTTGCGAGCACAAGTTCAGATCTGGTTTCTTCCACTTAGCTATAGGATAGATAGTTGGATCCTGTGAGATCTTATTAAATTGTTGATGTAATTGGCCCTAACCGGGAAGACCTTACAACCTGACATGTTGCTTGTAATTGCAATTTAGAATTAATATAAAGTTGATATTAAATATCTTGTGTTATGTTGTTTCCGTTGTGTTCTTATTGTTTGGCTGCAAGTTTGGACAGTCCATTCTTGGATCCTCCAAACTTGACTGCATCAAGTGGTATCAGAGTGAAGGTTGATCTGGTTCGTTGCTTTTGGAGCTTAGGGTTTTCAAAAATCTGGAGAGATGCCTCTGAGAAGATTGGACCCTAGGGTGATTGCAGATCTTTCTAAGGAGGTGGAAGCAAGGATAACAAAAAGATTTAGATATGAGATGGCAGAAATGAAGAATAAAATCATAGAAGTTATCTGAAACATTAGATTACAGAGAGGTCCTAGAACAGATGATGGTTATGAAGAAGTTGCTGAAGATTTCAAAGCTGCCAGATCTAGTGGATATGACAAAACTAATTGGATGGCGAGATCTGGAGGAAGCAGCCATGGTCAGTGGCAGAGGTCTGAAGCTCAATTGAATACAAGATATCGAATGGAGGTGTCCAATTTCTCAGGTACATTGAAGCCTGAGGATTTGATTGATTGGATCGGTGAGTTGGAATACTACTTTGGGCTGGAAGACATTGAAGATCCACTTAGAGTAAGGTTGGCACAGACTAAGTTGAAAGGGCATGCTGCTCTATGGTGGAAAGAATTGCAGA
Source organism: Thuja plicata (assembly GCA_018584345.1). NCBI lineage: Eukaryota > Viridiplantae > Streptophyta > Pinopsida > Cupressales > Cupressaceae > Thuja > Thuja plicata. The sequence goes on along the minus strand of MU224826.1, from coordinate 4,001,647 downwards.
GGGACCGAGAAGAAGAAGGTGATATGGAGATCAATTGGTGGAGGTTGATGGTGGCAAAGCTAAAGACCAAGTTCATTCCTGCTAACTATGAACTTGAGCTATTTAAGAGATTGCAGAATGTGAAATAGAAGGAGATGACTGTAGAAGGTTATACCGAGGAGTTCTACAAGTTGAAAATTTGGTCTGGACATAGAGAAATTTCTAAGGAAAAAGTGGTGAGGTATGTTAATGACCTAAAATTCAATATCCAAGATGAGATTGGTATGTTGAAGTTTAACTCTGTGGAAGATGCTTATCAGTATGCACTGAAGGTAGAAGATAAGTTGAAGAGAAGACATTATGGTAATTCCAGAGGGAAGGAGAAGCAGGAGCAATCAGTAAAAGATAAACCAAAAGTTGAATAGGAACCAAAACCTATTGAACCAAGGAAAAAAATAGGTAGAGGTGTATTCAGAGGTACTTGTTACAACTATGGAGAAGAAGGACATCGGTCATATGAATGTTCTCAGGTAGATAAGAAGGTCAGTAATCACCTAAATGTTGTGGTGAATGAGGTTGCTGAGAATGAACCCGAGGGGGAAAATGTGAATCTTTTGCTTAGGTGAAATTTGTTGTCCTCAAAGCAAGCTGTTTCTTGTTAAAGGAATAATTCGTTCAGGATTGTGTGCAAGTGTGGTGGTAAATTTTGTAAGGTAATTATTATTGGAGGAATTACTGATAACCTAGTTGCTGAGGAGATGGTTCAAAAACTTGGTTTGAGGAGGTTGAGGCATCCTTGTCCTTATAAGATAAGCTGGTCACAAGATGGTCATGCAGTAGAAGTGAGAGAGCAGTGCATGGTGAGTTTTCACATTGGCACTTATAGAGATGAAGTATTATGTGACATTGTGGAGATGAGTTTGTAATGTCCCCATTATTAAATAAATAAAATAAACTTGTATTTGGGTCCCGGTCGATTTAGTTTATCCCGACCCATCTTTTATTTTAGCGTAGGTGTTAGTGTTGCCGTGTCGGCTTTATTTGTA
>MU224826.1:3972974-3998046 GCA_018584345.1 Thuja plicata | reverse complement strand
AGAGCAGCGGAAACTTGATGGTGAGTTACTTTTCTCACTTACTTCCAAGCGCATGTGCGTGGTCATGTCGCGGCTTGAGGATTCCAGTGGATACAGTTATCAGTGTCCGCGCCTAGTTTGGAATCCTAGAGTATTGATGATGAATTGCTTGAGGACAAGCAATCTTTGGGCGGCGAGGATTTGTAATGTCCCCATTATTAAATAAATAAAATAAACTTGTATTTGGGTCCCGGTTGATTTAGTTTATCCCGACCCATCTTTTATTTTAGCGTAGGTGTTAGTGTTGCCATGTCGGCTTTATTTGTACACCTCCAGGGTTTTCCCGATGGGTATTTATGACCGGCTTTTAGGATGTATTTCTCATGTTGTGATTTGATATTTTGTTTGTATTTGTGAATTCCTGCTGGAGTTCTGCTCTTCGCCATTTCGGAGGTGAATGATCCTCCCTACTTGGTCTTCCGCAGTTTCGGTGGGATTCAGCCCTCACCCTATTCTGCTTATTGTTGCTTGTATCGGAACTGGAAAATCTGAAACACTATTAATTGATTCAATAATACTTCATTGAAATCATATTCGATCGATGTACTGTTCTGTGTAATTATCTATCGAAGGGAAATCATCATTCAACCCTCCGGAAGACTCATTGAGTATTGTGGCGCACTTCCCTTCATTGTACGGCCCTGTCCTCCAGCTGAACATTCCTGTCCTCCAGCCGAACATTCCTGTCCTCTAGCCGAACGTTCTTGTCCTCTAGCTGTACGACCCTGTCCTCCAGTTGTACGGCCCTGTCCTCCAGCTGAACGTTCCTGTCCTCCAGCTGAACGTTCCTGTCCTCCAGCCGAACGTTCCTGTCCTCTAGCCGAACGTTCCTGTCCTCCAGCTAAACGTTCCTGTCCTCCAATCGAACATTCCTGTCCTCCAGCTGAAAATTCCTATCCTCTAGCTGTACGGCCCTGTCCTCCAGACGTTCCTGTCCTCCAGCTGTACGACCCTGTCCTCCAGCCGAACGTTTCTGTCCTCCAGCCGAACATTCTTGTCCTCCAGCTGAACGGTCCTGTCCTCCAGCTGTACGGCCCTGTCCTCCAGCTGAAAGTTCCTGTCCTCCAACCGTATGGCCCTCTCTGATACCGTACGGCCTTGTCTTCCAACCGTACGACCCTCTCTGATACCGTACGGCCTTGTCTGCCAGCCGATTGTACGGACCCTTCCCTGTTACTGTACGGCCTCCGGCCTCCGGACTCTTTCACCGTACGACCTCCTGATTCTGTCACCGTACGACCCTGTCTGCTAGCCGTACGACCTCCCTGCTGCTACCGTACGGCCTCCAGATCTGCTACCATACGGCCTGGGGCTGAACGCTGGGATCTCTGATCTGCGTACCTTCAGTTGTTCGGGAACATTACAGAGTTATTGTCATGTTTTAGTTGGGAGACCTTGGCAGTATGATAGAGAGGCTATCCATGACTGCAAAAGAAATTCCTTTACTATACTGAAGGATGGGAAGAAGTCTATTCTCATTCCTTTGAAGGATGCAGAGCGTGGTAAGATGAACTTGAGAATTGGTAGCAGATCTGAAATGGTTGCAATGGATGGTGCAGACATGAGTATGCAAAGATATGAAGATAAATCAGAAAGTGCTAGTGGTAAAGTGAAACAAAAGAAGAACCAAGGGAAGAGTGTGTCAGTCGAGGACCTGAAGGGAAAGAACCAGTTTGGGATATATGTGTTGAATCCAAATAGATGTTAATCCATCTTCTGAGAACATCTTTTCTTACCTAGGGTGTCTGATGTAGGAGTATCCTAAGGTAGTTGGCAATCCTTCTCAACCAAAAAGATGTTTGTTTTATTCTTTAGTTTGTTCCCTATTGCTCAGGTTCTTTCTCTCAGGCATGCTTGTTCTCTGTTGCTCAGGTTCTATTTCTCGGGTATGCTTCTTTGGTCACTGTGATGGTTCAGTGTTTATCGAAGGGTTTTGGTTGCTATGATGGTTCTGTTTTCACCGACAAGTTTCGGTTGCTATGATGGTTCTGTGTTCACCGACGGGTTTCGGTTGCTATGATGGTTCTATGTTCACCGACAAGTTTCCTGATGCTTGGGTATGTTCTTACCGATGGTTGTTATTTTCGGTGATCATCTTCCCAAAATATTTATCCTGATTTGGCCGAATTCTACATTTAATTTCTGTTGTTGAATTAATATGGGGTCTCTCATTGGGATTTGTGTGGACCTAAATCTGGGTCTCTCTTATGGTTTTGAGCACCGAATTCTTTGGTGGACTCTTGTATATATTGGTTTCATTGTTCTTAATTTAGCAGCAGTTTTTGGAAGGCTAGAAGAGTTTAAGCGAATAAGCTGAAGGATTATAAGCTATTGCAAATAGTTGTAAGTGGGTAGACAGAGATTGCAAATTGCTTGGTGGCTTGCGAGCACAAGTTCAGATATGGTTTCTTCCACTTAGCTATAGGATAGATAGTTGGATCATGAGAGATCTTATTAAATTGTTTATGTAATTGGACCTAAGAGGGAAGGCCTTATAGCCTGACATGTTGCTTGTAATTGGAATTATAAATTAATATAAAGTTGATATTGAATATCTTGTGCTGTGTTATTTCTGCTGTGTTCTTGTTGTTTGGCTACAAGTTTGGACAGTCCATTCTTGGATCCTCCAAACTTGACTACATCATAATCAAAGTATTTCTCTATAAATATTCCTTATCTTGTTCTCTGTGATATAGGATTCTTCAAGTCATCAAGGTTGCTCATTCCTCTTCTTGATTGTTGTTTACTAATCTAGTGTACTCCTCATCTGCAAATGTTGTTCGCTTACTGCCTTCTCCCTTCTTCCCTGAGTTGCCTTGTTTTCACTCAAAGCCTTAGTTCCCTTCTTCACTACATTTGAAATAGGTGCCACTAAACTTCCTTCTCTCACCACTAGCTTTTCCTTCGTTGTGATACGAACTCCTATCATTCCTCCTATAGCAATCATTATACTTAGTTTCTGACTCATTCCTTATTTGATCTGCAGAATATCTACCACCTCCAGTATTAGTATCGAATCAAATTCTCTAAAATCTTCCTACTCTATCTCTTTTCCTTTTCTCAAGCCATCGGTTCAAGTTTTCTTCAGCCTTCAAATCCCACTTGTAAGCTTCTTCCACACTCCTAATGTGTATCAGACTGATTTCATCTTGTATTGACACTCTTAAACAATTAAGGTAGCAAGCAACTTGTTTAGCTTCATCATCTACATGACTAGATATAATATTCAGCTTGTAAAACTCCTCAATGTAACTCTTAACACTTAAGTCCTTCTACTTCAAGTTTTGCAACTTTTGAAATAAACTTACATGGTAATCTCCAGTCAAAAATTTAGCCTTTAATTTATTCGTCGTTCTATCTCAAGATTTGATCTTAGGTTTACTCCTTTGTCGATCAGTTTGTAAATGTTCCCACCAAAAGGATGCATGTCCTTTTAACTTGGAACACACATATTTTACCTTCTCATCACTAGTTCTTTCAAGTTTAAAGTACTTATCCGTCTCTATGATCCAATCTATCAATTCATCTGAATCAAGGTTACCATAATAGTGAGGTGGATTGAATTAAGGTATCTTATTAACATTAGTTGAGGCTCTAATGAACCTCTCCTCTTCTTGATTCAACTCTAGTTGTGCCTCATTTTTCTCTCCTTTCCCTGCCTAATCCTGATTATTTTCATCTCCTTCCTCATCACTTGCTTCCTCTATATGTTGTCCTCTCCTCTGAGCAGTTTCCACCACTTCTAATCTAGCAGAATTGTATGTCAACAAATCCAAGATAGTTGGATCTACATTCCTCACTTCACCTCTAGAATTCCTCTAGGCCATCTTCACAATCTTCAGTAGCTATAGGTTGGATCCTCTCTTCTTACACCCCACAAGAAAACCCTAGGTTGAAAAACCTTTCTTTGATACCACCTGATGCAGCCAAGGATAGTGGGAACTCACTGAGTCCAACCGATCCTTGCAGCAAGATTCACACAACAAAAGCAAAAGAAAACAAGAGGAAATGAATGCAAGATCAACCTTCTTATATTTGAATGATTAGTTACAAGAACAACTACAAGTAGTGATACTTTCAAGCATATGTGCCTAATTAGAACCTTTGATAGACTATCTTTTTATACAATCTGTAATTAGCAACGACTATATGAACATTCTGTAGGAACTTTCTTCCGTCCGATCTATTGATTAGAATCCTACAAGTAATAAGCTACTATTCTATTCTGCCTTTCTCCTATCTCTTATGGAAAAAAATACAAGAGTATATTTAAGGCGTTCACAAACATCAGGTTGGCTAAGAAAGATTATATTTTCAAATGAAAAAGAAAATGTATTACACAGATAGGTCAAGACCCAAAATCATAAGGATCTCTATCCAAAAAACAAAAAATGAATTGTGATCCCTCAAATAGGTGGGCCAAACACGTAACATCATTGAGAAAGGAGTTGTTGAGCTTTGCCGATTGGGAAAATCTTCACGAGATCCAAAAATACAGAGACTGGTCAAAAAATGAAGAATGAGACAATCTCGCCAAGAATCTAAAAGATCTCAAATGCGAAGTAACCAAATTATGTGGCAATCCTAGGAGGGTGACAAGAATGAATCCAAGAACACTTTAGAAGGATCATAGCCTCCGAGAATATGCATAGAACGATCACAAAAAGAAACACCAGAACTAATCAAACATAAAATAAGAAAATACATATATTTTGGTTGATGAAAGATTGCCATGATCCCAAGATGCTCCTACATAATGAGTGTAGACTCATAGCCCTAGTAAAGTGGGGGATAAATGTAGCACTATAAATTTTATTTATTGCTTAAGTGTGTCCAATTTTGCACTTATGTAGTGCCCATTTTAGTATGTATTTATTCTTTTATGCATTACATTATTTGTAAGTATTTTTTCCCAATTTACTTAATACAATCCCTTAATTATAGGTGTGCCTTCTCTAATTATTCATTCAAATATTATCTCTTGTGTGCAGCAAAAAATTTAGTGGCGATTATTCTCCATTTGGCGAATGTCGCATGTCAGCGACCTGGGATTTGATGAATATTTTGCATATATTGGATTGACCCTATCGCCTGAAATTTATTAATATTGGGTCCAATGCCTGGGCCTATAGCCCATTAGTTTATTTAATTTTCTCCATTTCTTACACATTATCACCAATAGAATATAATTTTTGGTTCCGATAAATTTTAAAAGTTTGCCTATAATTTCTAAGCGACCCAAAATCGACAGCCTATATTCGCCAATAGTTTAATACATATTAATTTATAGGTAGCCCCAAATTTTCTTGGCATTTTGTGGATGCGTGTCTCAAACCGATGCAATTTCACCAACTTTATTAATCATACGAAGGTATTGGACAACCCATAATCGCCTCATAAATAACAAAAGACGTGTTATAATTACGTGGGCTTCACAAAATATTTGTATACCTAATACCTCTCGCCAAATTCAACAAATAAGGATTAGTATAAAAAAATTATGATATCTCTATTTGATCGATAGCAAAGTTTCAGACTGTTGAGTGCAAATGCGTACTGTATTGGCGAGTCGCGACTGCAATTGAATTTGAGGCAAAGGTAAGTGATACTTATTCTGCGAATCTGTAAGTTTGAGTTCATTATTATTTAGTGGTAACTAGTTAGTGAACAATGGTAACTAGGGAGACCTCAGACATGATTTTAGGGCCAATGAATCTAGAATCATATTTATATATATTATAGTCTATTGTCACTTCTTCAACAATTTAACATTTTTTTTTTGCACTGGAAGTTGTTGAAGAATGGAGATGTCGAACAAGAATAAGGGTAAGGCTCCTGCAAGTGGGGAAAGCCAAGAGAGGCCATAAAAATGTAGAACCTTATCATCGTACTTTGGTCATGGTATTGGAAATGGCGTGGTCCAAAATAGGGAAGCTGCTTCATCACAAGTAGATTTTGAAGATTCACAACCTGAAACTACATGATATATTGAAGAAGTAGGCGAACCTAATATCTCAGATCATGATAGATTTTTAGTTAAATACCCAGAGTATCCATAATGATATAATCACTTGGATGAGATTGAGAATGTCAGAGATGATGATGGTGCAGGGAAAAAGAAAAGAAAATACAATTCAAATAAGGATAGGGAATCAAAAAATGATCGGAAGTGGTAACTATTGAGGAATTTTCAAATAGAATGGGTGTCAAAGTATCCATTCATTGAACTAGTGGACAATCCAATTGAAGGTTAGCCTTTATTAGAATGCAGATGTAAGATTTGCACCAAGATAAATAAGAAGGAAAAGAGGTTGCAGTTAAAAATTGACACCATAGAGAAGCATATGGTTAAAGTTTACGAAAAGAAAACCATAGATGGAGTTGAAAAATCAGTGATATGATAGAAAACAAAGGAGGAATCTATGCATGTTAGGAATGAAAAATTATATGAATTTCAACAGAATATACAGACAAAGCCTGCTCAAGTTAAAGGCTCTATTGAAGCTTGTTTTTGAAAAGCATTGGAAGTAGAACTAATTGGAAAATATGTTCAGTTAAGAGTTGTCCTTAATATTTTGAGTAGAGGGTGTCCTATGAAAGACTACCCATCAGGAGTACTTTACTACAATTTCTGAAAGTTCATAACTATCTTAACAACTATTGTTCAGTAAATGGTGGATGGGAATGGGCAAGTTGTCTTGCCGAGGTTGAAAAAGAGGATCTAAAGGCAAAAATTAAAGAGTCAAATTTTATTGCATTATCTTTAGATGAGGTTACTGCAGTAGATAATACTTTGTGGCTATGCATGCATGTGTATACTATACATAATTTTGTCCGCCAACCTCATCTACTAATTGTTGCTAAAATGAAGGATAATGAGACATCATAATTTATTTGAACTAGTAAAGAGTTCTCTAATTGAATATGGAGGTATAAATAACATAATGATTGCCAATAAGTTGGTGTTTGTTGGAGTGGATAGAGCTTCAGTAATGCAAGGCCAAAGGGGCGGTCTTTGCGCAAAGATATAATCTTCTTGTGCACCCTGCGTTACTCCCATTCACTGCATGGCCCACAAAATGAATCTAGCTTTTGGAGTTGTCAGAAAGCATGCTCCAGTACAAAAAACTGAAGTTTTAATCAAAGAGCTCTACCAATACTTCTGTCAAAGTCCAAAATGATTGAGGGAATTTCAACACTTTGTCGAAGGACTAACCGATGGGAACAAGCTTCTGAAGGATAATGATACTAGATGGATCTCTTTGGATGGACCAATGCATCAATTTTTTTTAGAATATCAATCGTTTCTTGGTCTAATGAACTCAAGTCATGAAGAAGCAGGGCTACCCAAATTTCCTGAGCTGTTATGAAGGTCAAGTAATGTAGAGACAATCTTAACGTTAGCAGGTCTTCTCGCCCTGCTGGAGGAAATGAGAAATATAATGAAAAAGGCCCAGGGAACAGAAATGTATATTGGAGAATATAGCGTGCTTCATAAATTGATATGCATGATGCTCGATAATATCTATCGATCATGTGATCTGATGTAAAATTTTCCAGCTGGCTTAAAATCATAGATTTGGACAATCCTGACAACCTTTTAAAGATCAGTCCAAACAGGGAGTTATGTGCAGAAGGACCTAGAGTTGAGATACCAGTGTACTAATTTTCCAGGGTTGAGTTTGAGGAACTAGGAAAGAATGACAAGAAGCGTATATCAAGTGTTAAAAGGGAAGACTTTACCAAGATGGTTGAGTCTCTAACTACTTCTATGAAGCGCATTGCCTATGATCTTTCCTCGGAGATTAGAGAAAGATTCCCTCCAGTCAAACTACTTGAATCCATGACTATTGTGTTTCCTTGATATTGGAGTATCAACAATTCAAAAGATTATCGAACTAAGCTACTAACTTTGATAAATCATTTTTGCAAAATCAAAGAGTTAAATGGAGTAACTCTAAATGGAATTTTAGTTGAATCTCGTTTGAGAGAGAAATCAAGCCATTTTTCATAGACAATGAGGGAACAATATAATATTATGCAGAACCCCAATGAAGATGGATCGACAACAAGGCTTTGGAAAAATCTAGCTGAGAGAGAAATGTTGATTGATTCAATATCATAATTATTCAAGCTTGTTGATTTATGTCTGACCATGATATTGGGGTTGGTGGAGGATGAGAAAGTTTTCAGTGCTTTGGGGTTCCTAAAGTCAAAGCTAAGAAACAAACTAGACAAGAATTTGGAAAATTTCTTAAGGCTATATATCCAGGTATGAAGTCAATACTTTTCCTTACGATAGGGCATTGAAATTGTGGAGGATGAAATGTTAGAGAAGAGGTCCATGGGAAACAGTTCAAACCAAAGTGGGAGTGCTAGAAACAATGATGTAATAGTCATTGAATCATGTACTGGTACTGGTACTGCTAGCGTTGAACTTCTGTTAAGCGGAGGTATGCAGATTCAAGAAAACATATCGAAGAACCAAGGAATCTATGAAGTTGATGGCGATGAATCCGAGGATCCTGATAATGATATGATGTGGCAAATTGAACCTTTGTAGATGTAGAAGGTCCTAGGTATTTATTAAACTTTTTAATGTAGTCTATTGTCAGTTTCTGTATCTCGTCATCAATCATGCATAATATCATATTTCAATGTCAAAAACATGAATGTGGTTGATAATGTCAACAATTCTACAATTAATAATGGTTTTCATTTTCATTATTCAGCTCATATGGTACAATTCTTAAAGTTTTTTTTTTTTGAAAACATAACAATTCATATGATACAATCCTTAGAAATAGAGATTCTCAATAATTTATTTACAAATATGACACAATGTAACAGGTAATTCATTAATAGTAGTGAGAACACAACTCTGTGTGATTCTGTTTACAAAAGTAAATTTATAATGAATTATGACTCAAGAGTCAATACCCAATTTCAATTTCATTACCCTTGGAAAATGACCCTGAATTCCCTTTTATAGAAACAAGGGAGAAACAATAGCTTCAGGTCGATTTGCCTAATGTGAAGTCTCAAAATCAAAATCAGTAAGAGTCAAGACTAGTAGAACATCTCTACAGCTGTACATTTCTGCATTTGACAGGCCGATTTAGTAAATTAGCAATAGTTACTTTTAACTCAATTCAAGCCATTAGAAAAATAATATAGAGATGATTGAAACTGAAATTACTTTCACATACTATGATTGATAAGATGGTTCTTCCAGTTTGTTTAGAATGCTCCATTCGGCATCATTTAGAAGGCCAATATTTGTCAAGTTATAGTAAATGACCTGCAACCTTAGACCAGTAATCCATACTTGTTAGAGTGACTTGAAAGCAATGATCCTTCCAATACTGCATTCTAATTTTTCAATGGTTTGATGCACTTTACAATGCATTCATGAGTTGTGTCCGAAGGAAGCTTACCTAAATTAGTCCTCATTGTGTCCTCCAACTTTTTTTTGTAAGATGAATTCTTCCAATGAAATTCGTTAATGAGTTACTATGACCAGGATTCGACAAACCAAGACCTATCATTTCGGTTGTTGTTTGATTCATCTTGGCGAGCTTTCTCTCAAATAAGGAAAGAGTTTCCTTTACTTCCTTTAGTTTCTGACATTTTTGAAAGACAGAGTTTGCATTTATTGATGCATGAATGTGGTCATGAATTCCCTTGCTTGCCAAATGCCTGTCACTAGTTATGTTGATTTGATGCAAAATTTGTTTTGTAGTTTTCTCTCTCTGACAAATTTTTTTGTTCTTCTCAATGTGCCTTCTTTAGATCTTCTCTCAATTCTGACAACTGGTGTTCACTCTATTTTATTTTATTTTCTCTACTTCCTCTTCCTACTGGTTTGCTTTCTCTTCCCAATGTTTTTCTTTTACCCTCTCATTATCCAATTCTTTCTTTAAGTTATTGTTTACAAGTGCTTCACTCTCCACACTTTTGTATAAACCTAATGTAGAGGCTTTTTCATCCTCAAGATTTTTATTACTCTCTTCCAATTTTTCCCTCACAATTTTCAGTTCTTCCTCCATATGTTCTTGTTGTCCAATTGCTTCTTTAGAGGATGAATTTTTTATCCTTTTCTGTAATTCTTTGCACCTGTTATCTGTTGCTTTCTCCTTTGCCTTCTCATTTTCCAGGTTAGTCTGTAACTTTTATATTATGCCCTAAAGCTTTCCTTTCTCTCTCTCCAACTTTATCACTGAACTGTAGACCACTTGGTTGGTTATTATCGACACATTTATCTTGTCCAAATTTTTAATTTTGGATAAATCCATTTGGAGGGTGCTAACTTTAAATTCAGATTGATCTATCCGACTCTCTGGTGGATTGTTATCTCTAGGTGGGGGCATAACAACTATGAACTCCCCCATTTATTTGTTTGGGTCATATGTGGGAAATAACCTATTTAATGCAGGTTCTAAATCACGAGCTGCAACAACTGCATCCCTCTTCAATGTCTTAGTATTTTATCTATTCTTATTTTTTGTTTATTCAAAGTTAGTTACAAAATCATTGAAACAAAAATCAGGGTTTTTTTACATAATTGAATGTTTTAACTTAGGTGAAATAGAACTTGCAGTGATGAATGAGCTTCCACCTATGGTTCTAATAATTGCACCATGAGGATTAGTAACAGTAACACTCTGACCCATTACAAGTGGAGTTTTTGGACTGTTCAAAGGGTTTTGTCTTGAAGGTGTGCAATTGCTGGACTCACAGTCACAGACATCATTGGCATTGTTGTCATAACCTTTTTCTTCTTTACACTGCCTTGATCTATGGGATCTACTAATTTTATGTCCATTGATAATTTCCTTTTAGGACCACTAGTACTAACCATGACATGCCCACCAATGGGAGTGGCACTTGATTTAGATTGAATATGAGTGCTTGGCAAAGGTGGAACTAGATTTGAAGCTATAACAAATGAAGTTGCAAGGGTATGAGACTGAGTAGTACCTTTTTTTGATGAACCTAAAATTATTGGTGTCCCACCATGTTTTGGTGGAGCGGGTGTGGCAATTGGATACCAAGGCCCTTCTCCTATGGAACCCAGACTACCCCTACCTAGAAAACCCATTTTTTCTATAATCTCTGCCCCTCTGCCATATTTTTCTTTTTTGGACACATCGACTCTAGTAGAAATTGAATATACATGAGTGGATGTGGGATTCACAGAATCCCGCTCATCCTCATTATCTTGATGATCTTCATGGCTGTGATATGCTTTAGTTGGATACTCCTCATTCCACAAATCTCTAAATATTTCCTCCTCATCCACTTCATAAATATCTGCAAAAGTCTTTGGCTCACCGAGATTCTTCCTCATTTCCCAAAAATTAGAAATTTTGTTTGGAGTCCAATTACCATTTTTACATTGAACCACTAGGTGTTTTAAAATAAATTTTCTAGATGGTTGAGAAACTTCCTGGTAGAAATTGTAGGATATCATGTGCTGCACTTTTCATTTCTATTTTTGCAATGCCATTGTTTGTGATGAAAATTCTTGCATTGATATATTATTTTCAGCGGCGTATTTCTCCATCTCTTTTTTGACCTCGTCCCATGATTCCAGGTTTTTAAAATTTCTATCAATGGCATACTCTCATGTTGAAATTTTCTTGCAGAGTTCCCATTCTCTCTGAGCTTTGTTCCAATTATGTCAAGTGGATCATACTGCCAGTGACTGTCAACAACAAAGCAAAAAATTGAAAAAAAGCCTTTGCCATTTTGAATCATTTTCTCTCAAATGTGAACCCTCTAAATGAGAAAGGCAAGGAAGGAAATATCATTTTCTTTTGCTGACCATTAAATAGTTCATCTGTGATATCCATCTGCTGAACATATTCCAACAAAATACCCTCTATGTAACATGTATTGGAATTTTGTAGGGTTCTACCACTGAACTGTAAAACCTTAACATAGTGTAGTCTTCCATGAAGTACCAGGCAACCAATTGTATTTCACTTCCAAGTTGAATGTAGTCTCTACAAGACACATGCAATCTAGGCATCAGCGTGTCTATAATTTTATGATACATTGGTGCCAAAAAGAAGTCTAAAAAATTGTTATAGTTCCTTCTGTTATCACTCATCCTTATCTCAAGTGTTCATTCATATATTGCATTTTGGACCTGACTTTGAAGCTTGTTTGTCTAAAATATTGCACGATGCTTTGCTAAAAGAAGATAACACAAGTAGATTGTGAACATAAATATCTTCTATGAACCTCTTTTAATCATTAGTAATTGTTCTTGCATGCAATGAACAATGTGCTCAATAAAATTATATTTTACTGGTTCTTTTTCACAATGTAATCATTTCAAGAATGCTGACACCCACTTCTTTGTTACTATCCAATCCCAAACAAAATGCTAGCAAGGAAATACTATCGTAAACCCATTACACAAAAATATCATAATCATAAGGAGGCTTATGATCTGGATCCAGAATAAAAATGCTTGTTATTCCTCTGATATACGAACCTTTCTATATTGCATCTATTTTTTCATAATTCTCTACCACCTTTCCCAGGTCAATGTGCACGTTTGAGTTTTGTGCTTCAAACCGTAGGTCCAACAGGTTAGCAAATTCAGTCTTAGTTATCAACAAAAATTAATCGTGAGTATTTTTATTGACAATTTATTTTATATTTTCATCATAATTTTCAGCGCAGAGCATGACAATTTCTGGACAAGGGAATACTTGAGGTAATGCCATGGTTGCTGACGTAGTAACCCACACTGCAATTTTATTTTTCATTGTCTTTACCATGCTGTTAAATGGATAAAATTTTGAATCCTTCATTGGATCTTTCCACTTATTTTCAAGTGCAAATCTAATTTCCATGATTCTCTTGTTTCCATGGATAATAAGATAAAAAATATCATAGAATTCATCAGTGAGACCTGGTGTTTTAACCAGTTTGCGGAAGTCAATTATCTTTGTTTCCTTTCTTTGCCTTTTACTCATAGTCTTGGTATTTGTTTTTCCCATCGTGTACCGTGGTATACAGGTATTACTATTTAGTTGTAGGAAAATTCAAATATTTCTACACATGTGAAAACTACAATTTATAGGTGTGATTAAAAAGTCAACCCTAATTCTACGACTATAATCTAAACAGTAAACCATTAGATTTGGAAAATTTAAAGGGCAGGACGTGGGTGTTTAGGATTTACCCGAGAATTCAATTTGTAAAAAATGTGAGTGGGAAGAGAGCCGAGAGACTTTGTTTCATTCCTCAATCCTCAACCTAGAAGCCGTAACCCCTTTCTAAATCTCCAATATAGTATACTAGTAAGAACTGAAAATATAAAAACTTAGATTAAAATTGTAAAATTGTGAGTATTGAGTCATTAGTCGTGACTCGTGTTAACTTTTATTGCTTCTCCAAATATCCGAGGACACTAGGACATGCGTCACTTAATTGTTTGACATTACAAATATCTGAGGTCACTAGGACCCAAAATTGAGCTTATTTCTTATTAGACTCGAAATTGAGCTTATTGCTTATTAAATGTTAAGTTACTGTTTTACTCCAATTTTGATTTCCATTAAACTTAGCTAAGTGTTAATTCATGACACGTGCCCTATTTCTGAGGAACATTTGCAAAAATAAGTGACCGTTCCCCAAATAGGCCCAAAATATACCTTAGGTCGTTGATACATTTCTCATCCAACGGTCATGGAAGTCACTATCACATGTCGCGGGTCCCATTTACTTTTGGCTTGTCACTTGTCAGTAGTACAGTACATCATACGTAGACTCCTAGTCGCCTAGTCATCTCACACGTAGACTCGTAGAGGGTTAATTTATGATACATTCCTTGTTTCTAGGGAACTTTTGCAAAAAGAGGTGACGGTTCACCGAATCATCCTGAAATACACCTTTGATCGTTGATCTACACTCATCCAATGGTCATTGGTAGCAGGTCCCATTAAATTTTGGCTTGGCATTAACTTTATGCTTGTTGAGTGAGTGGACATGTGTCATGATTCCGAAACGTGTTTGCAAAAATGGGGTTTCTTTTCTCTTTCGGCCCAAAATACACCTTCGGCCGTTAATCTATGCTCATCCAATGGTCATTGGTAGTCATTATCAGGTGTTGCAGGTCCCATTAACTTTTAGCTTGTCAGTTTAGTAGTCACATAGTCACCTCACACATCATCATTGAATGACACCGATAGTGTGAGTGGACACATGTCATGATTCTAGAATAGGTTTGCAAAAATGGGGTTTCTTTTCCCTTTCAGCCCGAAATTCACCATACATCGTTGATCTGTGCTCATCCAACGGTAGTTGGCTATCACTGTCATTAAATTAAAATTAAATTAAATATTTAACAATTAATTATATTTCAAGTAATGTTTAACTCAGACTTTAACATTGAATTGAATTATTGGGTAAGTGCACAAAGATGGGGGAGCAAAAAGGGGGTTTAAGATGCCACTTTTTTTTTTTTTAATATCTGAAATCAGCAAACTCTGAACTTCAACAAGAATTTGAGGATAGTTACACTAAAAATTTAAAAATGTGACAAAAACAAGAGTTGTTCTACTTTTAATCTAGTTTCTAAACTACTAATTTATTTTAGAAATGGTGGAGATTAAGGCCCTCAAAAAGGGGGAGCACAAAAAGTGGTCTTGTTTATTGTGAAAAAATATAACATTGCGTCTCTTGTGCTCCCCCTAAAATGTTAACTTTTTTTTTAAAAAATTAATCCCTCCAGTGAGAAATTAGCTAACACCACCTAGTTTATCTCAGACTTTTCTACTAATTTTTTGATGAAAGCATGATTTTTTGCAATTTTTTGAAGTGGACACATCCTGAAAACATGAAATTTCTGTGTGCTCCCCCCAAAATTTATTGAAAACTAATCGAAAATCAAAAATTTTTTTTTTTAAAGTGTGTAGAATGGAGTCTAGTTTTTGAAAATGTAATTTGTTTCAAAATTTGATGAACGAGCCATTGAAATCTAAGCCCAATTGAATACACGTTGGTTTTTGACAAAAATAGGACCTACTTACAAAAGAAATTATAGATGCAAAGCTTAATATAATGAGAATTCAAAATAAATTACATGGTTAGATAGTTAACAAAGAGATCTACAATATTATGTTGTCTGATTTTATTTTTATTTAACCATGTGCAAACCTGACAAGGAGCACACAAGAAAAAATGGTAATTTTGTGTAGGTTTGCTAGAAAACATGTCTCAGACCTGTTTGAATCCTCCAAGCCTTTGGGTTGGATCTCCAAGGAAAATCAAATCCTTAGGCTTGGTAAATTTAAATGTAGTTAAAAGCACGCGCGCGCTAAAGCGCACTAGCACTATGTAAATTTATGGTTTACATAGCGCGCATGTGCTAAAGCACTAGCGCTATGTAAATTTATGGTTTACATAGCATGTAGGCGCTATAGCATGTACACGCTATGTAAACCATAACAAAATCCTTAAGGGAGGGAGACACAAAGGTGACAAGGTGGGGGAGGGAAAAATAAAGAGAGGGAGAGAGTAAGAGAGTGAGAAGGAAAGGAGGAGAGAGGAAGAGAAGATGTGTGTGTGTGTGTGTGTGTGTGTGTGTGTGAGAGAGAGAGAGAGAGAGAGAGAGAGAGAGAGAGAGAGAGAGATTCCTTATCTTATTCTATGAGATATAGGATTCTTCGAGTCATCAAGGTTGCTCCTTTCTCTACGTGATTCTTGTATACTGATCCAGTGGAATCATCATCTCCCAATTTTGTTCACCTACTGTCTTCTTCCTTCTTCCTTGTTCTCAGAGTTTCCTTATTTGTACTCAAAAGCTCAGTGCTCTGCTTCACTACATTTGAAACAGGCGCCACTCAACTTCCTTCTCTGACCACTACCTTGTCCTTCATTGTGATACAAAATCCTATCATTCCTCCTATAGTGATCATTATCCATATTTTCTAACTCATTCATTCCTTGATCTGCAAAAGTTCTACCACCTCCAGCATTAGTACTAGATCGGCCTCTCTAAAATATTCCTCCTCTACCTCTTTGCCTTTTCTAATGCCTTCGGTTCAACATTTCTTCAGCCTTCAAAACCCACTTGTAAGCTTCTTCCATCTCCTAATCTGTATCATACTGATTTCATCTTCTATTGAGACCCTTAAACCATTAAGGTAGCGAGCGAGTTTTTCTACTCCATCATCTACTTGACCAGATCTAATATTCAGCTTGTAAAACTCCTCAGTGTAACTCTTAACACTTAAGTACTTCTGCTTCAAGTACAAAAAATTTTGAAATAGACTTACTTGGTAATTTTCAATAAAAAACTTAGCCTTTAATTTATTCACCATTCTTTCCGAAGATCTGATCTTAGCTTTACCCCTTCTTTGTCAATCAGTTTGCAAATGTTCCCACCATAAGGATGGACGTCCTTCTAACTTGGTACAGGCATATTTTACACTCTTCTCATTGCTAGTTCCTTCAAGTTCAAAGTATTGTTCCATCTCCATGATCCAATGGTATCAATTCATTTGAATTGAGGTTACCATGATAGTCAGGTGGATTGAAATGAGGTCTCTTAGTAACATTAGTCAAGGCTCTATTGAACCCATCCTCTTCTTGATTCAACTCCAGTTCCATTTCATTGTTCTCTCCTTCCCCTTCGTGATACTAATTTTTTTCATCTCCTTCCTCATCACTTGCATCATCTATATGTTTTCCTTTCCCCTGAGAAGTTTCCACCACTTCCAATCTAGCATAAACTTTTCTCAACAAATCCAAGACAGCTAGATCTACATTACTTGCTCCACCTCTAGCATTCTTCTTAGCCATCTTCACAATATTCAGAAGCTGTAGGTTGGATCCTCTCTTCTGCCACCCCACAAGAAAACCCTAGGTTGCAAAACCTTGCTTTGATACCGCCTTATGCAACCAAGGACAGTGGGAACTCACTGAGTTCAACAAATCCTTGTAGCAAGAGTCACACAACAAAAGTGAAAGAAAACAAGAGGAAATGAATGCAAGATCAAACTTCTTATTATTGAATGATCAGTTATAAGAACAACTACAAGAAATGATACTTTCTAGGCATACATGCTTGATTAGAACCTTCAATAGGTTATCCTTTTATACCATCCAGAATCAGCAGTGACTACATGAACATTCTATAGGAAATTTATTCCATCTCATCTATTGATCAGAATCCTACAAGTGCTAAGCTGCTATTCTATTATTTCTTTCTCCTATCTCTATGGAAAAAAATACAAGAGTATATAAGGCCTTTACAGACATCAGGTCGGACAAAAAAGATTACATTTCTCAATGAAAAAGAAAATGTATTACACAGATAGGCCAGGTCCCAAAATCATAAGGATCTTCATCCAACGAGCGGAACATGAATCATGATCCCTCAAATAGGTCATCCACACATTTAACATCATTGAGAAATGAGATGTTGAGCTTCACTGATTGGGACCTTCACGAGGTCAGAAAATACAAAAAAGGTCAGAAAATGAAGAACGAGATAGTCTTGCCAAGAATCTAAAAGATCTCGAATGTGAAGTAGCGAAATGATATGTGATACTAGGAGGGTGACAAGAATGAGTCCACAAAAACTTTTGAAGGATTGCATCCTCTTAGAATATGCATAGAATGATCACAAAAAGAAACACCAGAACTGATAAAAAAAAAAAGGAAAATAAATATTTTTGGTTGATTCAAGATTGCTATGATCGCAAATGCTCCTGCATCATGAGTGTAGACTCATAGCCCCACTAAAGTGGGGGATAAATGTAGCACTGTAAATTTTATGTATTGCTTAAGTATGTCCAATTTTGCACTTATGTAGTGCCCATTTTAGAGTGTATTTATTCTTTGATGCATTACACGAGTTTAAGTCCTTTTTCCCAATTTAATTAATATGGTCCCTTAATTACAGGTGTGCCTTCTTTAATTATTTCATTTAAATATTATCTCTTGTGTGATTAGGCCCTATTACTACGTGTGACCTATTTTACATGTTTCCGCTTATCACACTCCAATTTGGCCTATATTTTTAGAATTCCCATATCAAAATTGACTCTCAATTATAACTTGAGCATTTTTTGCCTCATAAAGGGCATCCCAGGATGTACGGGGTGATCTTTTTATGACCCATACATTGGGAGGTGCCCCTTATGTGAGCTAACTTTGGCCTAAATTTGAATTTGAGTTCAATATTTTGATTTATAGCAGGATTTTAAATCCTTAGTCAGCCTCTTCAACTTTTGAGCCTCGAAATGGTTTATATAGGTATTAAAGCCATGTTACCTCTCCCATTTTGGTATCTATCCATGAACTAAATCTCATCTCAATCTATCAAATATTCAAGCAATTAAGCGTTCAAGGAGCAGTCAAGCATAGTCAAGCATTCATCTTTTCATGATGGAAAGCCTAGTAATCATTATGCAAGCATGTCTTTTATGATGTCATTTTAGGTCTTTGTAGACTCATGCTACTGCATCAACACTTGTGATCTTAATTCAAGTACTTGCGGTCATCAAGGTATAAGACACTTATCAAGTGTCTACTATTGATAACACACTTCCTTTCATGCTATTTTATTTCAATTTTAAAGTTAATTCCTAAACAGGGGTTTGACTGAGGCAAACCGCTCTCTTCCAACATTCTTCTTATTTTATGTGTGCAAGTAACTTGTGGAAACGCTTCAAATCTTAATTCAAGAAGGCATAATAGTCTACTTCAGATCCTATACTTCCTAATAAACTTTTAGCAAAGTAAGGGCGACTTGCACAAGCAAAGGGCAAGTCAAATCATGCCCTACTATCCAGGGCACCCTTGATAGAGATTTTGGGCTAAGATTTTGTGTACAAGTCAGTCTCTATGTTGGCTTATCAAATCTGATTCCAGAGTGTGAATATCTTGTGTGCTATTTTCTTTGCACGTCAGAAACCCCTCCTTTCTTTTTAATCCACTTTTACTTTTTACATCTCCATATATCATATTCCACATAGCGAAAGGCAGCCCTTACACCCGTTTAGCACTTGAATCCTCTTAAGCCTAGTAGGTTGTTGTCCTTCCTAATATATTGATTGGAAATTAGAGCTAAGCTTCCTAGTAAATTCATCTATTCTACTCAATCTTACATAGTGTAATACAAATGACAACAAAGCTGATATATTCATTAAACCATTGAAGAAGATAATTTTTTTTACGATATAGAGATATATTAAGACTCCATAAAAATTCATTTATTATTTAAGGAAGTCATAAAAACATTTTATGTATGTTGCAAGAGTCGCAATTTATTGTCATTTGTCTTTAATTAGTTGTCAATAATATCCACGTACTTGTCAATCAGCTACAGTTTACCGTTAACAGTTATGGTTTTCTGTCAAATAAATGAGCGTATTTGTGGGATGCAATTGAAGGCATCTGTAACTAGATATGCAAGTCCTGCTTATGAATAAGATACCGGAGAGTCGTTCAGCTGTTTTTCAATTTCTGTTCCTATGGTCGCTCGAGCTGTCTTATCAACAAGGCATACTTAAAATTTCAAATCACTTATATCCAAATAATCTTAAAAATTATTCTCTAGAATGTAAATTTTTCAAACTAATCTAGATTGCTTTCTTAGAATCTTGTATGATATAGTAGGCCGAATATATACATCTTTGATTTTCCTCAAATTGTCAATAACTTGCAAAGGTTACACACTTGAGCTTGAAGGGAACTCCATCACAGAAAATTAATTACAAGTTAAGTTGGTAAATGATATACAGCGAATTCATCCAAGTGGACTTGTTAAACGAGCATTGAATGCGAAATATGAAAATAGGGATTTTAAGTTAGAACTTATACCTTAGTTGGTTAAACATACACGCTAGTCAAAGCCGTCTGGAACATCACTGGCTTTCACTTTTATGATTGAATATGTGATCAATCCCTCCTTTTCTTTCCACGCCTTGCTTTTAAGTTTCAGTTTCTCTCTGTCTATTGCATATTAAAAACCAGAAAATCTATTGCATGTTGAACTTTTCTGCTACACAAACGTGCACGTCTCTTCGTGAATGGCGTTCAATTACGATTCTGCTATGACTTCCGATCGCGTATTGCATATCCAGATATCAGCTTTTACATTTGATTGTATTTATTAACTTATTAAGTTATTGAAAATCGAGTTTAGCATTTTTATTTTCAATTAAATACTAAACACGGTCCAAAACGCATCATCCGGGTCGGGCTTCACCTAATCTATGGGCAGCAACGTAACGGATGTCTCTTTACCAATTTATGAGATGAATACGTACGTTATTAAACCATTGTGAAATAAGTTCAATGAATTTAATGCCAAAAGGAGCGGATTCAAAAGAAGGGACCGAAGAATATTGGTGGTCAATGTATTTAGGTGGGTGAAATAAAAAGTTACGCCCACAAAAATATAAAATGTGCGAGGAAATTTGTTGGTGGCATACGTCTTCTACTCTGCAAACATGTCAAAAATCCACGTTTGATAATTCGTCCCCCTCTTAAAGTCATCCCAGCACCCCTTCCCGACATTATAAATACATACCTATTGTAGTTCAAAGTTTCCAGGCATCAAAATTGTAAGTGAGGAGCACATTGGAAGAAAACAATGGGAAAGCGCAGCATAACTTTTTTCATTCTAACATTAGTTTATATGGTGGGCGCATTCTCTGCAAGGGATTTAAGCCTCCCAACTCCAGTGAAGGGTCTTTCCTGGACTTTTTACAACACGAGTTGCCCAACATTGGAGTCGATCGTGAGAAAACGTATTGATTTTTATCTCAATCAAGATATCACGCAGGCGGCTGGCCTCCTCAGACTGCATTTCCACGACTGCTTCGTGGAGGTACATTCATTTTTAAAATCCCCTAGTTAGATATGTTTATTGGTATATTGTGGTGTTAATCGATATTTTGTGTGTATGAAAATGACAGGGTTGCGATGGTTCAGTGTTGCTGAACGGGACATCAAGCGAAAGGGTGGCTCCTCCAAATTTATCATTGCGAGCGATGGCGTTCACAATTATTAACGACATAAAAACGAGAGTGGAAACCGCATGCAGTGGAATCGTGTCGTGCGCAGACATCTTGGCTTTGGCGGCTCGTGATTCTGTCAACAAGGTCTGAAACCACTTTATCCCAATCACATTCATATTATTGATTAGCTGGAGGATTTTAAGTTTTTAGAAGTGTGTATTTTAACGGAATTAGAGTGTGTGTGTTTTGAAGGCTGGAGGACCATTCTATCAGCTACCGCTTGGGAGAAGAGACAGCCTTAGCTTCGCTAATTTAACAACCGTTCTTGCGAATTTACCTGCGCCCAGTTCAAATGTAACTGGTCTTATGAGCGTCTTGTCTCTCAAAAACTTAACATTCACAGATCTGGTGGCTCTTTCAGGTACATATTTATTTATATGTTCTTATTGAAGAATTGAGAAACAACACACAAAACTGCTTCTTGATTTTTCTCGAAGACTGAGTCTTGCGATATCTCATGAGATTGAAAAAATATCACAAAAATGGATTGTGATCTTTACCGATTTTCTTGGCCACGGTTTCTTATGGGTTGCTTCTTCTTTGAGTAACTAGTTAATGTTGACTTTAGCAGATTTATAGAGATTTCAAATCTTCTCTTTGCTTACTTTCAACCATCTTCACTTGTAAACAATAACTTTTTTCCTGTCTTACAATTTAACTCAGCAATCACAATCAACTGACTGTGATACCAAATGAAGAATTGAAATAAACACAACACAAAAATTGTTTCAAAAATATATAAATTTTTTTGATCACTAGATCAAGGATCAACTGATCTAAAAAAAAATGAGAGACAATGATTTTGATTATAATCTACTTATTTTATGGATGCGGCTTCCGTCTTGACAAAATGTACCATTGACCAAATTTGAAAAATTCGAAAATACTACAGATTTTTACGACATTTTCAGCAGGTGTTCTTCATGATTTACATATTTTGTGGTCGAAAACCACAAATAATTTGTCAAAAACTTACAGTGTTTTTGTTCTTTATGATCTACATATTTTATGGTCGAAAACCATAAATAATTTGTCAAAAACTTATAGTGTTTTTGTGAATTTAGAAACAAAAAAGTTTGACATATTTTTGTGTTTTGTATTAAGTGCAGTCTGTCTAGAACTTTAGCCAACATCCTATTTTATAAAGGTCTTAAAGAAATCAATAAACGACTCCAAATATAAAAGACGAATGCATATTCAATTTCATTGTATTTTTAGAACACTCTACTTTTAACTTGTAATAAAAGCTCATATTGTAAACTGCATATGCAGTTTTTCATGCAAAGTCTAAATTTAGCAGTCCTCCATGCAAAATCCGAGTTTCTCCTCATGCAACCTATTAAACTTAGAATTAAGTATACCCATGATTTTATTTCTCACAAAATTTTATTTGATTTCAGGTGGACACACAATCGGAAGAGGAAACTGCTCGTCGTTCGACAACAGACTGCACAACAGCACCACAGGAGTAAAGCAACAAGATTCCACTCTTGATCAGACATTTGCAAAGCAACTTTACCTCACTTGTCCCACAAACACCACCGTTAACACCACCAATTTGGACCTTCGCAGCCCGAATGTGTTCGACAATAAATATTACGTGGATCTTCTGAATCGACAGACGCTCTTCACTTCTGACCAGACTCTCTACTCAGACAGTCGAACACGAGCCGTGGTAATTGATTTTGCAGTCAATCAAACCTCCTTCTTTGAACAGTTCATTTTAAGCATGTGGAAGATGGGTCAGCTAGATGTCCTCACCGGAAGGCAAGGAGAGATCCGTAAGCATTGTGAGGTTCCAAACCCAACTTCCTCATTTTACTCCATTTTCAATCCTCAAATTTCCTCCTCTTCTTACTCCACATGAACCATAACAAGGAGCAGCTTTTACTTTTCCTAATAAATCCAGCTCATTCAGCATTATGCTAGAAAGCTTGAATGCTGACTATAAATCTTAGTCCCAAAAATTAATGAAGTAAAAGATAGGTAACATGTAATCCATATTATTGGAGTCCTCAAGTGTTCAGTGAACTAATATGATTTGAAATTACGCTCTAAGCTTTTTAGTGGCGCTTGGCAAAGCCTCTTTCAAATAATATATAAAGTGGTTTTATAATTATTTCAAATATAAGTTGTGCTGATGGAAGTTGATTTGTGCATATATTTTTAAACAGTATAATTTAATTCTATAATTTGTATGGTGTGAACTATTTCGAAACTGTTAACATATATGAAATGATGTTGTTTTTGAAAGTTATTGTGTGAGAATGAAAGAGAGATGAAGAAATAGAACAATGGATCACTCACTGTGATAGGAAATGTTGATGTCAAAAAGAACACACAATGACTTCCAAAAACATCATCAAGTATTATAAATTGTGGAAAACTACAATCTTTAATTGAAATATATAATTAAATCAAAATATAATTACTATTTTAATTATATTGTGTAAAAAATATTAAGATATAAAATTTGAATTAGTTTAATAATTATTTTATTTTAATTTGATTTTTTATAAAGTATTTCATTCTTATGATTAATTTAAGTATAAGCATTTATAAAATATATTTTTGATTGTGTTTCTATTTTGTATTTCTACAATACTTTCTATGTTTTATTATGATTTTATAATCCTTTTTCATATATAAATTTTAAAAAATTATTTATTTTAAACTTCATAATTTTTGAATAGGATATTTAATTTTGGGACCTTGAAAATTATAATGAAGAGATTTGTGTATTCAAAATAATTTTTATTCAATATTAATTATTTTTTAAGAAATAAATTTATACAATTATATATCAAAACATCACACACTTTTGCATTATGTTCAATTTGTTTCCTAACTTCTATTTGAATTTATTTATTCATACTTATGCTTATACATTCAATTTTATCTTAATTTTATTTGTTCCTATTGTCATACATCATCTCTATTATTGCTCAAACTTTCATACACTTTTTTGTGATATCCATATTTTTATTTCCATATCTTGGGTCAATTGTACAATGCTCATGTTTAATCTTAAAGAGTTCAAGAATTACAAGCTATCCATATTTGTCTTACTACACATTTGAATAACTAATTGTTATGTATTGGTGTTAAAGATATTTACTCTAAAATTAATTCATATAGTCAATCAAGGAAAAAATCTAAGAAAATTTAAATTTGGAACTTAAAAGAACAAATCTAAATCATTATCAAAATGTGCATTAAAGACAATTGTATGTTTAAGAATGTTGTTTTCAATATTTGTTCATACTGGTGAAATAAATTCATCAAAAAGATTGACTTAAAAAGAATGTGATCTTAACATTAAGAACTTTCCTCAAAATATTTTTAAATGCTAAAAATATATTATATCATTAAAATTAATATCAACTTCTAGAATGATTCGTCATATACTACTATTTTCACATTAAATATTTTAAATATCGAATTATCATATCATATTTTTATTTTTCACTAATTTTTTTTATATATTTTAAAGAAACCAATAAGTTGAGTTATACTACTTGTACGCCTCTCTCTCCAAGTTCCCACAGCTTTCCAAGGGCGGGGGTTAGTAGCAAAGGTTCACAAGTGAATGCAAATCAAGTACGCAATAACTACTAAACGAATAACAGAAACGTGAGCAATAAAATGTACAAACAAGAGAAAGGAAGACAAATGAATGCAAACCCCACGATGCTTGAAGCTTCTATTGTTTCTCTCTACTCCTTCCAAAACACTGTTCTTGATGCTCAGTATTTGCGGGGCAGCGTCTATGACTTGAGAAGCGTCGAGAATTTGATATTTGAAATGTGTGTGTGTGATCGCAAGATGGCTTGAATGCTAGAACCAAACTGACAGTAATGGCGCATGAGAGCTTGAAATCCTAGATGTATGATCGCAAGAAGGCTTGATGCTTGAACCAACCTGACAGAGTAATGGCGCATGTAAGCTTGAAATCCTGGATCCTTCAAATGGTTATGAAG
>MU224826.1:3911043-3934114 GCA_018584345.1 Thuja plicata | reverse complement strand
TATATATATATATATATATATATAAAAGTCATATTTGGATCATGTAAGTGGATGCATAGTTGACTTAAAGCTATCACTTATCTATGTAAACCTCTATTATCACAAACAACATTTGTTAAATGGCCCACCAATTTACCTCATGCATTACACAAATTTATACAAAAAATAGAACAATTTTCTTAGACTGACCTTCCATATATTTTCAGCGTACCTATTGCACACCAAGGTGCAATTGCTAGTTAACTGAAGTAAAAGAAATAAAAGAATTGAATGAAAAATGATAAGCAATTAAAAAGAAATAAGGAAATGGGAAACATGTTGATTTTAAGTGTCTACATAAGATATTACAATTATTAAATAATAAAGATATCTTATGGGTTTCAGGTCTAAAAAGGATGGGAATGTTGTTTTTATTAGATTAAAAAGAAGTATCATTAAGGAAATTAGAAGCTTTTACATATGCTTTAAAGAGGAAATTATAAATTTAATCTAAATTAATAATAAAATCAAATTCACCATAGTTGATAGGAATAACTTAAGAGAAGTAACAACACAAGAGCTTCAAAATTAATCAATAGTAGTAATTTACGAGAAGAAATAGATGGTATTTGCCTATAAAGATATATTCTAGAAATATTTTGTACTACTTCTACAATATTCCATTATAATTTTCAATAAATATTACCTCTATAGAAGATAGTCTACATATTATGAGAAAAAACATAGATACCAATATATAATAAATACTAATAGAAAAATAAAAATTGATAGATATTACCAACTTTAGAATATAAAATTTGATTACTATATCATACAAACTTTAAACAATCCATTATTATCTCATATAAATATTCGTAATCAAAGATAACAAATTCTAAAAATAAATATTGATTATTGTAAAAAATAAATTTCAAATTAAATATTATAAAATATAAAAAATATTTATTCTTAAAAAATTAACAACATTATATCATATAACTCTTAGTCTTTTAAAAATAAATAAATTATGGAGGTCATCCACAAAACCCTTTTAGCTATATGATAGGGGAGTACAAGCCTTAGAACCCTACACTTAACAAGACTTGATCCAAACCTCTTAACTAGTAAGACACTTGTGTTGCCTTACACTTTTGGCATTATAGTTTCTGCTTTTCTTTTCACACCTTGCTTCAACTTTGATGTTCTCTCATATTTTATATTAAAAGAAGTAAATGTTGAGGCATGTTGAACTTTTTTGCATATTGTAATTATGAAATCTCCACCCCCATTGTGCACGTCTTTGTGAGTGTATTCAATTACAAATTTTCTCTTACCTTTCTTTTGCATATTATTCGTTCGTAATTATTAGTTAATACAAAATTAAAAGCAGGGTTCACTCAATCTATGGACCACAATAAAATCGAGGCATTCAGTATTAATTTATGCGATGAATACTTATATATAATACATCTCTAATAACTCATATATAATATAATACATAATACATATATAATATAGTAAATCCAATAACTTATATGTAATACATTTCAAATAATTCATTTTGAATCATTCTTAGCTAATAAAATTTAATATAAAATAGCCTAAAAATTATAAACATCCAACTATTAAAAGAAAACAAATAAATATCTCACTAACACATCAAACATAATGCTATGCACTTATCCACTTTTTTACTTTGTACCATCATTTTTTGTACCATCATTTTTTTATAATATGACAATGTCAACTAGAGTAACTAACTTTTTAAAAAAATCAATACAACATACCTTCCACATCATAAAACTATATATATTAATTATCATTAATGTGTAATATTAGATACATCAATATGTAAAAATCATTAACAAGTTTATACTATCTTTATATATAATATATTAAATATTTATTTTTAAAATATTTATATAATATTATTTTAACATTAATATATATAATAGTAATATTCTAAACATTCACATTAAACAATAATTTAAATTAATGGACAACATTTCTCCCGTACAAAGTTGGGATAAACATTCACATTAAATAATAATTTAAATTAATGGACATAATTACTCCCGTATAAAGGTTGGGATAAACATTCATATTAAATATTAATATAATTTAAATTAATGGACAGCATTACTCCCATACCAAGGATGGGATAAATTTTTTTCACCAAGTTTGATTAGAGAAACGAGGAAGTAGTATCTCCAAACGTAAACGACAGTGACATAATGGACAACATTGAATGTGAGGCTATATAAAAGCATCACATTTGAAGTCAAGCTTAGTGTGTGTTGTTTAAGTTGAGTCGTGTAAGTTTAGTCTGTGCTATTTAAGTTGAGTCGTGTGAAATATAATCAATAAGGTAGTATTTTAGAAAAATATCGTCTTATGCTTTCGACATTCAAGTTTCTGCTTTTCTTTCCATGTCTTGCTTTTAACTTTTATCTTAATAAGAACAAGTAGATTTCCACAATTCATTAATAATCTTTAAACTGCTTTCGATTCGATTCAATTGTGTAAGTATTTTTCATCCCAGGATGCAAAAACACTTACACAATTCGAGAAACAATTTAAAAAAATATTTCATCTTCTCTCCTATTCCATATTAAAAGCCATAAATACTTTGCCCGTTTGGGGGCAGGAATTGGACTGGAATTGGCATTATCTAATTCTGGATAATGCCAAATTCCATGTTTGGGTCCATGGAAAAAAATGGAATTGGAATTCCGAAATTCTCATTTTGCCCCCAAAATGGGAATATCATCTTCCACCTAAATATGTAGAATTGGAATTTCAAATTCCAATTCCAATTTTTACAAAAGCAAATTTAATTGTGGGATCTGCGACTATATATATATATATATATACACACACACACATGTGTGTCTGTGTATATACGCATGTGTGTATATACACACATGTGTGTATATGTGTATACACATACATGTGTGTGTATACAAGGATACACATACATACACATATATGTGTATATATACACACACGTATGTGTGTATATGTGTGTGTATATACACACATGTATGGTGTGTGTATATGTGTATATATACACACATGTATGTGTATATATACACATGTGTGTATATGCATGTGTATATACACAAATGTGTGTATGTGTGTATATATATACACATGTGTGTATATGTGTATACATGTGTATGTGTATTATGTATGGTGTGTATATGTGTGTATATATACACACATGTGTATATGTGTGTATATATATACACATGTATGTATATGTGTATACATGGATACACACTTGTATGTGTATATACACACATGTGTGTATACACACACATGTATGTATATGTGTATACATGTGTGTATATACACACATGTACACATGTGTGTATATATACATGTGTATAGTTACACACATGTATGTATGTATTTATACACATGTGTACATGTGTGTATATATACACACATATATACACACCATATTCAAAGAAATTAAAAATATAAAGAATTAAAATTCCTTATGCATCTTCTCATTCATCTTTCGGGTGAACCAAACGGGTCGGTCCATATTCCGAATTTCATTTTGAAGATAAGGATCTTCTTGAATTTGCAGCATCTTCCTAAAAAATATCCAAGAGATAGTATTCCAGTACCCAAAAAATATAGTAATTATGAATTCTCCACCCCAATATGCACGTCTTTGTGAGTGACATTCAATTATGATTTTTTCCTTACCTTTATATTAATAGGTAATTCAAAATTAAAAGCAGGCTTCACTCAATCTGTGGACCACAACGAAACCGAGGTAGCTGCACTAATTTACGTGTGAACACTCGAGTATAAAGTAGATTCAATGCATTTAAAGCTACAAGTAGCGCACTCAAAAGAAAGGGACTGAAAATTATGGTGGTAGGTGATATGAAAAGTTGGACCCAGAAAAAATAAGAATTAAGCAAATGTGTGGGTTGCATATGGCTGAAAAAGTCATCACTTCACCCTCCCCCGCATTATAAATACACGGCTATTGGAGACTGAAATTTGCAGTTTTGAGGACATGTCCTGAGTTAAGGTTAAGGAGCACAGTGCAAGAAAATAATGGGAAAGCGCAACATACCCTTTTTCATTCTAACTTTGGTTTACATGGTGGGCGCATTCTCTGCAAGGGATTTAAGTCTCCCAACTCCTGTGGACGGCCTTTCCTGGACTTTTTATAACACCAGTTGCCCACTGGTGGAGTTCATTGTGAGAGAACGTATTCAGTTTTATCTCAGTCAAGATATTACGCAGGCGGCTGGCCTGCTCAGGCTGCATTTCCACGACTGCTTCGTGCAGGTACTTTCTTTTTACAAATTCCCTACTTAAATCTGTTTATTTGTTATTTCGTGGTGTTTATCGATTTTTTTGGTATGAATTTGACAGGGATGCGACGGTTCAGTGCTTCTGAACGGGACATCAAGTGAGAGGGAGAGTCCTCCAAATTTATCACTGCGAGCGATGGCATTCACAATTATTAATGACATAAAAACGAGAGTGGAAGCCGCTTGCACTGGAATTGTGTCGTGCACAGACATCTTGGCTTTGGCTGCTCGTGACTCTGTCAACAAGGTCTGAAACTTACATTCATGTTATTGATTAAGTTGTGATATTGCTATAATTGTACATTTTGAGTCAAATTTATTGATCTATGTTTTATGAGTATTGATTCATAAGAACTTATCTTTTATGAGAATGAATGCAACACTTAGCATTCATTATATCTAGGTGATGCTCACATAGGTGAAGTACTAGGAATTTCCAAGAGGTCACCCATCCCAGTACTACTCCAGCTCAAATGCGCTTAACTATGATGTTTCCTCCATAGTTAAGCTCATTTTGCTTGCAACCCGGTGTTCTTCACCTCTCTGAACATCGCCTAGATGTATTAATAAGTGCTAAGTATTCTGTTGCATTCATTCTCATGAAAGATGGGTTCTTGTGAAAAACTACTCATGAAACATGGGTCAATGAGTTTTGACTCAAACTTTAGACAATTGAATCTTGATAACAATTTCACAATTTAACTTGCTGTGGAAAATATTTCCTACTTACGTATTGATTAAGTTTTTTAGTTTTTTTTGAAGGCTTTTTTAAACCGACTTTGAGTGTGTGTTTTCAAGGCTGGAGGACCATTCTATCCATTACCGCTAGGAAGGAGAGACAGCCTTAGCTTCGCAAATTTAACGACTGTTCTTGCGAATTTACCTGCGCCCAGTTCGAATGTAACTGGGCTTATGAGTGTCTTGTCTCTGAAAAACTTTACATTCACAGATCTGGTGGCTCTTTCAGGTACACATCTACATATATCTTCTTATTGAACTTATAAATGGGTATACCGGCCAGTGATTTTGTTTCTAACAACATTTGATTTGTCAGGTGGGCACACAATCGGCAGAGCGAACTGTTCATCCTTCGACAACAGACTTCACAACAGCACGACAGGCGAGAATGAAGAAGATCCCTCTCTCGACCAGACTTTTGCAAACCAACTTTTACTCACTTGTCCCACTAACACAACTGTCAACACTACTAATTTGGACCTTCGCAGCCCAAATGTGTTCGACAATAAATACTACGTGGATCTTCTCTATCGACAAACGCTCTTCACATCTGACCAGACACTCTACTCGGACACTCGAACCCGAGGCGTTGTAATTGATTTTGCAGTCAATCAAACTTCCTTCTTTGAACAGTTCGTTTTGAGCATGTTGAAGATGGGTCAGCTAGATGTCCTCACCGGAAGCCAAGGAGAAATCCGTAAGCATTGTGAGGTTCCGAACCCAACTTCTTCAGTTTTCTCTATCTTCGATCCTCAAGTTTCCTCCTCTTCTTACTCCACATAAATCCTAGGAAGAAGCAGCCATGCCTTCTTCGAATAAGTGCACCTCATGCCATACCTTTACATGGGGTTAGATCATTAAGTTGAATGTCGAGCGTAGTTGTCAGTCCTTAAAATAATTATATAAATAAAAGATAGGATGACATTTAATGTATATTATGGGAGTAGTCAAGTGTTCACTTTGTATATTATGGGAGTAGTGAAATGTTCACTTGTTTAATAATATTATTTCAAATGCTTTTCTCTTTTTTGTGGATCCAATTGTTTATGTTTATGTTGGAAAGTAATGTGTGACAAGTGGACTTTTCTCAATAGTTTCTAAGTTAATTCTAAGTTAACTAGACTGTTCTCTATAGTTTCTAAGTTAATTGGACAATTCTCTAAAGTTTCTAAGTTAGTTGTTTTAAATTCTTTAGTTTACAATATGAACTTTGTTATTACATTAAGTGTCTTCAGTAAAGTAGATTTATAACTATTTTAAACATAAATTTTCAATTAAGATAAAATAGGTTTTGAAGGGATCCCGAAACCCTTAAGTTAAGAAACAACTATTAGCAACGGAAAAGGAAAGCGAAGTCCAACAACGAACCAATGATGAAACAACAAGAAAAATTCTAAAAACAAGGGTCCCTGACCCAAACAACTACTGAAGCTTTTTTCAGATCCTTGAAGCTTTTGAATTCTTCTCGATAACTTTCTCGTGCATATCCATAACATCATGGATGATCTGGGACTGGTATGTCATACCTTTAGCATGGCAATGGGTTCTAGTAGAAGGACCTTGCAAAGGATCTGAGCCCATTTTTTGTTTATTATCAATAACACTCTAATCCTGACCAGTAGTGGCAACAACAAGGGGAGACATGGTTTTGCCCTTTTTTGTAGCACCACCTTTAAGCCCCTAAGCTTTTACATTTAGAATTTTGAGACCAAAAGTGCTATTTTGCATCACAATCCTTGTAACAGTAACCACAACTTTGAGTTTCTCATGCACTTTGCCTATAGTCTCCTCCAACATCCTTATTCTTTCTTCTTGCCTAGTCTTCATTCTCTTGACATCCTTCGCGACCACTTACATCTGAGCAAGCATCTTTTTAGAACTTTCCTTGTCAATTTCTTGATTAGCACTATTTTATGGTTCATCAATCTTTCTATTAAGGGAATTGACACTTTATTTCAACATATTTACTTCAGACACAAGCTAATTGAAGAGCTTGGCTTGATCATCATCCACATCTTTAACCAACATCCTCACATCCCCTGACCCAACAATAGGGGTCCCTTTCTCCATTTCTCGTTGGAATTTTAATGTGGAATCCTCCTTCCATCTCCCTAGGGGGCACCACAGTTTCAATATTACCTTCATGATTCCCCACTTTGCCTTCTTTCATCATTATTTCCTCAATGATTGAATCCTTATTAGCAGCCTTAACCTTGGAGACATTGAGATCACATTTATCCTCAATCGCCACCATAGAAAATTTCTACCCTTTCTTTCCCTATTTCACCTTTTTCCCCTCTTTGAATTTAGAGGTTTCTTCCACTTGGAGACTAGCTACTTTTAGAGGTTTAGCTAGGCTTGGAGTGTAAGAGGTTGGTACATAATCAACAGAAGGAATATAGTCAAAGTCATTATCATCTATTTAATACCCGCGAGGCCAAGAGGGTTTAGAGGCAAGCCTCTCCTTTAGGCGCTTTGGATTCCCAATATGGAAAAAATATCTTAATCATAGGGAGCATCTGTTGGATTAGTAGACATATTAGTATAGTGCTTATGGACATTCTGAGAAAATTTAATTTTACGCTTTGGCTAGGAGGGTTTGAAAAGAATAGGTATAGATTTAGTGTACTCCATTATGAGAAGGATAAGACCTTCATGCAAAATAGGAAAATACATGTTTTCCTTATGCTCACTAAGCCCAACATAAAGGGAAGAAAAACAATAATATGACATAGAAGCAAAATGATTATGTCTAAAATGGTTTAAAATAGAAAATGGTAACTAAAAAGACTAGTGAGGTAGTCATTTAACATAAAAATTGTAACTCAATTTTGTTAGAATTCAGAGAATTCAATCACCAAGATCCACTATATGCAAAATAATTGTCACAAAAGAAAAGAATGAAGACACAACTCATAATGATCTGAAAGATGAAATATTCATTGAGAGAGAGAATAGAGGGAATTATAAAAGAATTAATATATTTCTATTAATAAATTTAGTATTTCTATTAACAAAAAAAATCACCATATATTTTGGTATTGATATCGTACTTTAAAAAAAAGATAAGTTAAATTACCAAGATATTAAATAAACTAATTTTTAAACTAAACTTATAAATCTACAAATGTTATTTTTAGATTTCTTTCAACATGTTATTAAAATTAGTAGGAATTGTGAGAACATAATGTTGTTACAAGAATTGTTTTTGTTTAGTAAATTGGTCTCAAAGTCATGCTACATATGTATTTGGTGGATGCTTCTAGTTTTTAAAAGTATAACCTCCATAAAATTTAAATAGAATGAATCCAAATAGACCATATGTTTTATCAAATCTAATTTTTAAATAAAAAGTTTTACTTTTATTTGTGTTGAAAAGTTTATCTAAATTAGAACATAGGTATTAAATTTCACTGAATTAGTACATAGCATTGCTTATGTAGACTAAGAAGACTTTATAATTATAGTATACATCTCTATTATATTCAAAGACATAAATCTAGGTGTCATATTCCCATGATAATTACTTAGAAATAATTAAGTATGTGATTGCAGCCATTCAAAAGATATTGAGCACCATATCAATTGTCATCATCACCAAGATGGACACTATTATAACTGTAGAAACTCAAAAATGACTTAGCACTCTCATATCACCACTTTATCATTATATATCAATTCTTCTAATAATATTGATTAAACAATCTTTAATTATTTATTCAAGTTATCATTACATCTCTTCATCTATAATTAATTAATTAATTGATTCAGTTAATCCTTGAGACCCATATTAATTAAATAAATTGTAATTATTTAATTAATTAACCATTTAATTCATCTAATCCACTATCATTAAATATATATTATTATTTAATTAGTAATATGCTCACTATAATGATACAACTTAATATACTTTATTTTACTACTTTTTTTATTCTTATTTCTTCTAAAATTAACTAAACTACTATTTTTTTCCAACAATGCACATGGTCTAAATAAATAGATTTATTCAATTTAATTAATAGTTTCACCTTATCTAGTTTTTTTTATATTATGTTTCCTTTGCTTTTCAAACATCAAATATCTCATAATAAAATTAAATCCATGGGCATTTGTTGTGCTATAGTTAATGAAAGTGACTAAGTGATTCTATAATTTATACAATGAACACAATAATGTGATTTTCTTGTCTTCACATTCTATTTTTAGTCCTCTACTAGTTAGTTGGCACTTAATAATATTAGGAACATTTAAATGATAACTAGTTTGGGTACATTCATTTGCAAATTATACAACTATCTTTTTAAGTAGATCTGGTTTTTTCTAAATAATCTCCATTCTATTCCATAAGCCTAAAATTATTTCCTCTCTAATGATGTTGGAAAGAACATCATTTTCTTAACACAACCCAATAGATCTAAGAGTTCTTGTGTCCCAATCTTCCCAATCTTCATCAATCATGTTTTTTAGATTGTTAAACGTGTGTTGGCAATGTGAAGTATGAAAGTAGGGATTTTAAGTTAGAAATTACGATAGCTCGTAAAACATACACGCAAGTCAAATCCGCCTTGAACATCAAAAGATTAAATTTTTTGATTAATCTCTCCTTTTCTTTCGCTCTTTTTCTTTCCACACCTTGCTTTTAAGTTTCAGTTTCTCTCCTTCTATTGAAAATTAAAAACCAAAAAATCTATTGCATATTGGTGTGTCTTTTGAAGAAATCCTCTTGGAAACCACTCTTGTTAAGACAAAAGTTCTTGCTAAGAAGTTTGTCCCTATTAAGATAAGAAATAATAAGAGAGGAGACAAAAGTGAGTATATTGATGTTGATAAAGAAGACACAAAAGAGGAGACAGATCCACAAGAAGGTCAGAATCTAGAAATCTTCGGAGATAAAAGATATGATACTAGTTCTAGGGAGTGTAGATCTACTAGGTTGAGGTTCAAGAAGGACATTAAAGAGAAAAATCTAGAGGAGCAGGTGGTCCCTGAAACTGATCATAAATATGAACTTGAAGAGAGTGAAGATATGGATAGTTCAAATGATGAAGATTATGAAATGAAAATGAAAATGAGGAGCTTGATGATATTGAGGAAGACAAGACTGTAGAGATTACTATTGATTTAAAGGATGTTGAGGAGATGGTGAACCTGGCCAGTTCCTCCCCTGTTTCTCAAAAGGAATATTATATGAAAATAAGTCTCTGACCCCCAACTTGAAGAGTGAAAAGGACAATACTACGATGAATCAGATGATGGACCTCCAAAAGAGGCTGGATGCTCTCGAAAACTCCACTTCTCAGGTTGTTTCTAAAGAGGAATTTAGTTCTTCTATTTCTTCTTTATGCAGGTTGATCAATAGTTTAATGAGGAAGGTTGTGTTTGGGGTGGCTATGGGCAAGAGAAGATTAAGGAAAAGTGCCAAGGAGACGAACACATATGGGAACGAAGAAGAGGACTCCGAGGAAGCTGATGCTGAAGACTGGAAGAAGGATCTCAACTGCCTCTCAAAGGACTGAGAGGCTATTTCTATCTTTAAATGTTTCTCTTTATATTTTTGATATGCTACAACTAGTTTGCTATGAAGATTGATGTTCTTAAGGTTAACATTTTCGATGCTATTATTTTTCATAGTGATAGTTATAACTGGGACAATGCATTGTTGTGCCTCTAAAGCAGAGGTTTCTTTTGTTATTGGAAAATGTTTCTAGCTAGTGATATGGACATGAATAGTACTTTTAAGAGTGTAGTGTTAGGTGGTAGAACTTTTTACGTGGTTTTTGACTATTTTGCTATGTGATGGTGTTAGCAAACAGTTTTGTCACTGTGATTTTTTTATGAATTATCCCAATGGACAAAAATAAAGCCTGAAACATTGGATAAATCATCATGAAAATGATGATTTCCCTCTACTTCAAAAAGGGGAAGCTCCCTCAAGTACAATTATTATATTTAGTTTAACCCCTCCTCTCTGAGAAACAAATAATTGCAACTAGTTTGAAAATTTATTAATGGGACAAAGGCTAGTAATAAATTTAGTATAGATAATAAGAGAATTTGAAATAAATACTTGTAAGTATCAAATAGTTTGAATATTCAAAGCGCACAGACTTAAAATACTCTTCTAATCTTCAAAGAAATAACTTAAAATATTGATAAAAGACAGTTTATCAATATTCCTCCAAAATGTGACACACAAATCACTCTCTTTGCCATAGGACACAGACTAAATAAAGAAATAAATTCATAAGGAAATCCATTATTCTTTTACTAAGCAAAATATTTTAACTATGAAGAAAATAATTTAGGCTAGTTCTTTTATTTCAAATCTTTTGCCTACACATATCATGACTATTTTTATCCTTATAAATTTATTTGTTTAGCTTTAGCATGACTTATAATTTAAATCCCACATTGTCATTGTTCTAATATTCAACTAAATTACAACTTGTTAGTAATAAATGAGAGGGGCGGCGGAGAGGGGGGGGGGGGAATNAAATGAGAGGGGCGGCGGAGAGGGGGGGGGGTGAATCAGTGGCCTCAAAAATTTATCCTTCAAACTTAACCACCAATCAATAAAACTTAGATTATTATGTCCCTACAAGATGCATGCCATGAAATACTTATAATGATTAACTGTCTGTCGGTGCTCTCTATCTTTCTTTATTCTTTTTTGATTACCGATAAGCAGTATAACTATTTACCGAAACTCAGTAAATAAGCAGAGTTTACCGATCAATCCAATGTTAACTATGTCAGATAAAAAAAAATAAAGAAATGAATCATACACACTAACATATTAATTTTTAATGTAGAAACCCTGTTAAGGGAAAAACCACTGGGACCGGTACCCCAAATTTTCACTCTTCTGAAGTGAGCCCTATTAGGAGCCAACCCTGTTAAAGGTTACAAACACACTATTAAGTGCGACCTGGTTAGAGGATTTTATACATAGAGGTTGTCACTTAGTATCGGGCATCTATTGCTACCATCCTTGAATCAGCCTCCTTCTTAGATTGTCAATAGGTATCAGGAAAGTCCAATGCTACTTTCATGAATAAAACTTTTTGGCACTCCTTGGGATGTACCTCAATATATAGAAGACTATTAAGTCTTGCTTGGTTAAGAGACTTGATGCTTCAATGGTTAAACTGAAACACTATGACCTGTTTCTAATGCAACTTTGAATTGCAGATTTTTAGATCTATTTAAGTACATTACCTCTCTGATCAATGCATCAATTCAATTTTTTGTACTCCACACTTTCTTCTTTGTGATGCTGTGCTTCACTATTCGTCGGTGTCTGCAGAATTCCTTAGCTCTCCTTTAGCTTGATTAATCAGGACTGTATGAAGTTATTCTTGATTAGTTTCTCTTCAACATCCTCTTTCTATTCACTCCCCTTAATCCCATTTGTAAATGAATTAAGCTTGTCTCTTATATAGCCATGATATTCACCGTTTCTTGATTCTTGATTCTTGGCGTGAAAAACAATCTAGCCAATTAGATTTAAAGCATAACTCCTGATTTGTCTCATAATTATCTTCTTGCCAACTGTACAAATCATCTTTAAATCAATCTCTTGAATTTGGTCGAATAAAACAAAGAAAACAACTAGTTAAGTATATCTTTAGCTCTTGCCAGCTAGATATTTTGTCATTTTCTGAACTCTCTATTCCGTCAGTCACCTCTGCAGTTAGTTTTCGGTAACAACTGATAGTTCCGTCGGTGAGACTCTGTTTAGCTTCTTGATCTTTGTCTGTCGGGTATCATTGGAATTTTACTCGTCGGGCAACCCTCTGAATTTTCTCGTCGGGCATCACTGTGGTTTTGCTTCATCGGGCAACACTATACTTTAGCTCATTGGGTATCATTGTGACTATTCTTTTTTGCTCTGACCGTCGGTGTGCACTCTGTCGGTGTTGTTTTTCACTAAGTGAATACTTGACTTTTATGCATTGCTGAAAGCATAACCTTTGTTCCATTGATTCTCTGAAGTCTTTGGAATTATGTACGTGACCGTACAGATGATATCAAGTTGACATCAATGACAATACAATACATTAACTGATTTAATGTTTTGCATTATCTTCAACTTAACATTATCAAACATTCAATCAGTTACATGTCATCAATCTCTCCCTTTGGCATTGATGGAAACATACTATATTATCACACTATACTATTTCTAATACAATACTAAATACAACACTTGAGATTCATCAAACTACCAATCATTTTGTTATGTTAACCGATAACTGTCTGACCATCGATAAGCTCTATTTTAGCTTAGATTTGATTCTTGCAGCTTTCTATTTTCTGATGTGTTGAATCCTCTCCTTATGTCAATTTCTCTCCCTTGACTGTTCTTTCTCTTTTGATGTCTTTCTCTCTTCTCTGCAACTCTCCCTTTGTAGAATATTTTCATACAATTTCTCTCCCTAAGGATATAATCTCTCTCTGTTGGAGTAATGTGATAATGGATAATCTCTCTCTTTCCAGAAAGATGTGATAATATGGATAATTTCTCTCCCTTTGACAACAATGCCAAAAAAATATCTCACAGATATCTAACATTCATGTAAAACAATATTTTCTCTCCATCCATAATATATTCCTTGAATTTCCCTTATCCATCAACAATACAACGATATTCTCTGGTGCTTGGTGAAGATATATACCTGTCTGTATATAGATGTAGCTTTGAAGTTCATCTTTTTTCTTGCATCAACATTAATGATATTTTGATAATATGTAGGTTGATGTAGCCTTCAGTCATTTTACTAACTGGTAGACAAGGGTTTGACCCCTGGTCTCTTTCTCAAGTACTCAAATGTATCCTTGGGCAGTGGCTTGGTGAAGATATTGGCCAATTTTTCTTTTGATTGCACATACTCAAGTATCACTTCCTTTGCTTGCACTTGTTCTCTCAAATAATGATACTTGATGGCAATGTGTTTAGTCTTGGAATGCATGAATGGATTCTTGAAATGTTTATTGCATTGGTGTTATCACAATAGATAATTACTGGTTCTAAAATATTCATATGCATACCTTCCAGTAGCTTTTTGAGAAATTTGCAGTAGCAACAACATACTCTGCTTCTGTAGTAGACTAAGAGATGCATCCCTGCTTCTTGCTTATCCATGTGACAAGTCTGTCACCCATAAAGAATGCTCATCCAATTGTGCTATTATGGTCATCAAGATTTCCAGCCCAATCAGCGTCGGTAAACACCTTAAGTTCAAATTTGCCTTCTCTTCTATACCATAAGCCATATTCCTCAGTATTCTTTAGATATCTTAGAATTCTTTTCATAGTGGTCATATGTGATTCCCTGGGGTTAGCAGAAAATCTAGCAACAATTCCTACTGCATGTGCAATATCTGGTTTAGTGTGTACAACATACATGAGTTTTCCAATCATTGATTTGTACAAAGTCTAATTTACCTCTATTTTCTTGTCCTCCTTTATTAACTTACATCCAATAGTCATCGGTGTTCCAACTGGCTTGGACTCTTCCATCTTGAATATTTTTAGGACCTCTTTAATGTATTTGGATTGTGTAATGAAAATACCTTCACTTTGTTGAATGATCTATAGACCAAGAAAGAACTTGATCTCTCCAAACATAGACATCTCAAACTCTTTACTCATCTCATTAGAAAATTATTTACATAGCATATCATTGCCTCCAAATATGATGTCATCAACAAATATTTTAGCAATCAAAGTGTTAGCATCGGTATCTTCCTTCAAATAAAGATTATTGTTTTCACTAGTCCTTACAAATCCAATACTTATAAGATAGGAATGAATTCGTGCATACCAGGCTCTAGGATCTTGTTTTAATCCATACAAGGCTTTGTGAAGTCTACATACCATGCTTCTCTTGTCTGGATCGACAAACCCTTCTGGTTGCTCAATGTATACCACTTCTTTAAGTATTCCATTTAGGAATGTTGACTTGACATCCATCTGGTATACCTTGAATCCTTTGAATGAAGTATAAGCAAGTATTATTCTTACTCCTTCTAGCCTAGCGATGGGTGCAAAGGTCTATCCATAGTCTATACCTTCCTTTTGTGGATACCCCTTGCATACTAGTCTTTCTTTGTTTCTTGTGACTTCTCCATTCTCATTTAGCTTATTCCTGAATATCCATTTTGTACCGATGATATTCTTGTCATCTGGTCTTGGCACAAGTGACCATGTCTTTGTCTTTTCAATCTGCTCAATCTCATCATTCATAACACTTATCCATTCTTCATTATCTGTGCAACATTGACAAATTTTGGCTCAAACTCACAAATTAAACAATTTGAGTTTAAAGACTTACTTCTTGTTCTTGTACCAGCTTTCTTATCTCCTATGATTTGGATCTCTGGATGGTTCCTTCTTACATATCTTGCAAGTACAGGTTTAGCTCTTTGTCTATCATCTTGATCATCATTTTGATCTTCATTTTATTCTTCATCACCTTGCACATTGTTTTGATCATTATCCCGACCATCGGTAATTGAAGTCTGACCGTTGGTTGCAACATTATGTTGTTTTGGAATTAAGCATTGTTGCTTGGGTAGAGTTTTGAGTTCTTCATAGTATACAAACCTTTTGTAGTTCTCTGGTTCTTTTGTGCTTTCCAACTCATTCTTTTCTGCAAATTCATCTATTTTTACATTTTCACTTTCAACAATTTTGTTAGAAGCCTTAATAAGACATTTATAAGCTTTGCTCTTGGTGGAATACCCTAGAAAGATACCTTCATCACTTTTGGCATCAAGCTTTCCATTTCTATCATCCTTTAAGATATAACATTAACTACCAAATATTTTGAAGTAGTTTACATTGGGTGTTTTACCATACCATAGCTCATAAGGTGTCTTCTTTGTGTCCTTCTTCAATTGTACTCTGTTCAGTGTGTAGATAGCAGTACTGATAGCTTCCCTCCAGAATATTTGGGTGATTCCTTTCTCGATCATCAGTGTTCTAGCACAATCAACTATTGATATGTTCCTTCTCTCAGCAATCCCATTTTGTTGTGGTGTTCTTGGTGCAGAAACCTGTCTTTTTATACCTTGCTCATTACAGAAATTACTGAATTCGTCTGATATAAATTCTCCTCCTCTATCTGATCTCAAACATTTCAGATCCTTACCACTTTGTTTCTCTACCATAGCCTTATACCATTTAAACATCTTGAATGCTTCAGATTTATCTTTTAGAAACATAACTGTCATCATTCTAGAGTAATCATCAACAAAGAGAATAAAATACCTATCTCCATAATAACTCTTTGTCCTCATTGGTCCACATAGATTAGTATGGACTAATTCTAGAATATCATCAGATGTATGGGGTTTACTTTTGAAACTAGACTTTTTCATTTTACTTTTTTGACAATTCTTGCACATGATGTTGTCAGGCTTTGTCATCGTCGATAAGCCTCGTACATTTCTCCTTCTGCTTATTTTCATCATG
Organism: Thuja plicata; assembly: GCA_018584345.1. Taxonomy (NCBI): domain Eukaryota; kingdom Viridiplantae; phylum Streptophyta; class Pinopsida; order Cupressales; family Cupressaceae; genus Thuja; species Thuja plicata. Next base: position 3,917,573 of record MU224826.1, on the reverse strand, counting down.
TTGTCAAAATTTACATGACACGATCTTTTGTGCCACAACCATATGTCTTTGTTTCTAGTCATCAAGCAAGTGGTGTTAGTATCGTTCAGATAGAATAAGTTACCTTTTGTTTGTTCACCGGTACCAATCAATTTTCCTGATTCATTGAAGATCTTTGCCTTCTTGTTCTCAAATGCTACTCCGTGACCTGAATTATTCAGCTGAGAAACACTCAATAGATTATAATTCAATCCTTTTACCCAATAAGCATTTTCACATTTAATCAGGGTATTCAACATTATAGTTCCTTTACCTTCAACTAGACAAGGTGTATCATTACCCATTCTTACTGTACCACCATTATAATACTCAAAAGTGTTAAAATTTTCTTTATCACCGGTCATGTGGTCAGTGCAGCCACTATCTATAATCCAGATGTCATTCTTGCTAACCTTAGATATGAGTGTAGTTTCTTCTTACCTTTCATCTTCATCTAAATCATCCTTCACAGCCATAAATACCATCTCGATGTCTTCATCAGGTTCGATGTCAGTATCTTCATCTTTGCAAGTAGCTAGGTAGCTGGATTTCTTGCCTTTGTCCTTGTAGTCTTGGGTATCTCTTCTTTCTGATTGTCGGTAACCTCTATAATCTTTGTTATCACCTCTGTCAGATTTCTTCTCAAAAGATCTGTCATTACTTCTTTCATCTTTTCTTATGGTAGGACATCTTGCAGCAAAGTGTCCAATCTCTTTACAATTAAAGCATACAAGTGGTAACTTGCCTTTGTATTTACCTTTGCCTATTTGCATTCTTCTAGCCATAAGTACTTCTATTTCATCTAGATCTTCTTCTTCAATTTCACTTTCACTATCTATTCTAGATGTGTGTCTATGACTTGATTTGCTTATTCTCATAGAAGACTTAAATGTAGACTCCAAGTTTCGTAAGACACTATTATCAAAGTTACTCATCTCAAATGAAATCAATCTACCAATTAGAATATCAAGAGTAATTGTATTGTTTGCTACTGCTCTCATTTCTTGAATGGCAGAAACTCTAATAGCATATACAGGCAGTAAGGTTCTTAAGATTTTACTTACCACTGTCTCCTCTTCAATTGTACCTCCAACTCCTCGTATAGCATTGACTACTTTTTTATTCTTGTGCTGTACTGTGTGATGTTTTCCCCTTCTTTCATTCTAAGATCATCAAACTTTCCTCTAAGGCTTTCTGCATTGGCTCTTAGAACATTTGTATCACCTCCATGTACAAGCTTCAGTTTGTCCCACATCTTCTTTGTTGTTTTGCAATCCTTGACATCTTCAAATTCAGCATCAGAGAGTGAGGAAGAAAGATCTATAACCATGCAGTTGTGCTCATGCTTCTCTCAATTAATTGATCTACTATCAATACTCCTATAGGAAACACATATTCAGTATCTAGGAATTGAGTAACATCATTACCAATACCTGATAAGCGGAGTCTTATCCTTCTTTTCCATGAAGCAAAGTTGTCTTTGTTGAACTTGGGCACATCTTGTTTGTTCATCTTGTGATCTTGACTTAGGTCTTGAAACCTTCCTTTCTAAGCACACAAGCTCTGATACCAATTGTTAGTAATAACTTAACCACCAATCAATAAACCTCATATTATTATGTCCCTACAAGATGCATGCCATGAAATACTTATAATGATTACCTGTCTGTCAGTGTTCTCTATCTTTCCTTATTCTTTCTTGATTACTGATAAGAAGTATAACTATTTACCGAAACTTAGTAAATAAGTAGAGTATACCGATTAATCCAGTGTTAACTATGTCAGATATAAAACAATAAAGAAATGAATCATACACACATAACACATGCATTTTTAACGTGGAAACCCTATTAAGGAAAAAACCACTGGATCGGCACCCCAAATTTTCACTCTTCTGAAGTGAGCCATGTTAGGAGCAAACCCTGTTATAGGTTACAAACACACTGTTAAGTGCGACCTTGTTAGAGGATTTTATACATAGAGGTTGTCACTTAGTATCGGGCATCTATTGCTACCATCCTTGAATCAGCCTCCTTCTTAGACTATCAATAGGTATCGGGCAAGTCCAATGCTACTTTCATGAATCAACCTTTTTGGAATTCCTTGGGATGTACCTCAATATATAGAAGATTGTTAAGTCCTACTCGGTTAAGATACTTGATACTTCAATGGTTAAACTGAAACACTACGACCTGTTTCTAATGCAACTTTGAATTGCAAATTTTCAGATCTATTTAAGTACATTACCTCTCTGATCAATATATCAATTCAATTCTTTTTGCTCCACACTTTCTGCTTTATGATGATGTGCTTCACTGTTCGTCGTTGTCTGTAGAATTCCTTAGTTCTCCTTCATCTTGATTGATCAGGATTGTATGAAGTTATTCTTCATCAGTTTCTCTTTAGCATCCTCTTTCTATTCACTCCCCTTAATCCAAATCGTAAATGAATTAAGCTTGTCTCTTATATAGACATGATATTCACTGTTTCTTGATTCTTGATTCTTGGCGTGAAAAACAATCTAGCCAATTAGATTTAAATCATAACTCTTGATTTGTCTCGTAATTATCTTCTTGCCAGCTGTACAAATCATCTTTAAATCAATCAATTAACTTTGGTCCAATAAAACAAAGAAAACAACCAGTTAAGTCTATCTTTAGCTCTTGCCAGCTAGATATTTTGTCATTTTTTGAACTCTCTGTTCCATCGGTCACCTCTGTATTTAGTTGTTGGTGACAACTGATAGTTCCGTTGGTGAGACTCCAATTAGCTTCATGATCTCCGTTCGTCAGGCATCATTGGAATTTTACTCGTTGGACAACCTTCTGACTTTTCTCATCGGGCATCACTGTGGTTTTTCTTCGTCGGGCAACATTGTACTTTAGCTCGTCGAGTATCACTATGACTGTTCTTCTTTTCTCTGACCGTCGGTGTGCATTCTGTCAGTGTTGTTTGTCACTAAGTGAATACTTGACTTTTATGCATTGCTGAAATCATAACTTTTGTTCCATTGATTCTCTGAAGTCTTTGGCATTATGTACATGACTGTACAAATGATATCAAGTTGACATCAATGACAATACAATACATTAACTGAGTTAATATCTTGCATTATCTTCAACTTAACATTATCAAACATTCAATTAGTTACATGTCATCACAACTTGTTTACAACATGGAATTGTGCTATTTTTAAAACATTAGCTTTCCTTATTTAAACAATAGTGTTCATAATCAGTTAAAACTCAAGTGAATTACATACGTTATAATTGACAGAGAGATTTTAAATATAAATCATGATTTTGGGGGAGCTATAGCTATATCAAAAGGAAATCGTGCAAATTAATTTAAGAATAGAACAATGACAATGCACAACTTTAGTAGAATGTCATGCTAAATATAAACAAAAAATTCTTCAAATCAAAATAGCCACCGTACATTAGAGCCCTTGCTAAGTCCTTGCTCAGACTTTTCTCAAATGACACTACAAACAATACAAGTTAAAACATTCCTATCGAAAATAACTCTGGAACAAATACCGCCTGAAATATTAAATATTACATTGGAAATGGTGTATTGCCCTATGACTATGGCTACACATGTATTACAAACAAAAAACACATCAACATTGTTTTCACCGATTTTCAAAATAAAAACAAAAAAACCACTAGGAGAAATGTAATGAGCTAACTAGGAAAAACGAAAAATTATCCAAAATGCTATTTATAAAACTTTGACGCACATATTAACTAGAGTATTAAATGTTAAATCGAAAATAATGTATTACCCTATACCTGCAGTTATACATGTATTACATAAACAACACGTGTCAACAGTCTTTTTCCAATTTTTTTATAAATAAAACAAATAAAACAACTAATAAAAATACAATGAGCCAATCATGCAAAAACAAAAAATATACAAAAAGGCTATTTATAAAGTATAGACATTAAAAAATATAGGAAAAAGTAAAAAAACTATCTTTGAATCACAAAAATAGTAGGCAAGAGCTGAACCAAAAATATTACTTCCCTACCTATAGGGCAGTGACTAATTATAAGAAAAAGTTAAAAAAATTATCTTTAACTTGCACAAATTAAAAAGAAAGAGCTCAATTGAAAATATTAGTACCATTCCTATATGTGGGAAAAGACTAATGATAATTGCTCTTCCCTACAACATTGATGGACATTATAAGCTCTTCCTTGCATTTTGCACTCTGCAAACATGTGATATTGTAAATTTAATTAGTTTGAAATCCTTAATTATCTTTACTCTCTCTATCTTTATTAAAATGATATTGTCACTTGTTCATTATTAAAATAGATTATGTTTTGTGTTTGTAACTAGCTCTGCTTAACAATAAGTCATTTGTAAAAAAAATCTATCAAAATGGCTTAAAATTTATGCTTGGTTTAGGTATAGCCATATAAATACAATGATCTATTTTTAAAACATCTTCTTGGTAGACAGATAAAATCCTGATTAGTCTTCTTACTATTTTTTTTCTTCATAAAACTAAATTGGTTTCAAATCTAAGGTCCAATTGTAAACCAATGCATAAGCACGTGTAAAAAAATGGAAATATGGTCTAAATTTTAAATCAAGAATGATCAATTATTTATTTTTTTATAAAGTCATGGATTTATCTTGTGAATTAGAATTGACACAAATGCTTGCAGCTAATAAACAAGTTACTCTATTGTGGGATCGACTATTTGTCAAAAGACCTTTTTGTTTTTAAAAATTACTTTTTTTATTCTATACTATAATTTAGTGCCAAATTCTTGTACTATGAATCCCAACTGTTATTATCAAGATTTGTTTTGGACAAGAAAACTAATGTGTTCAAAATTGCATAATTTTATATTATAAATAGATTGTATCATGTTTAAATAGTAGAACAATGACAATATAGAATTTGAAGTATAAGTAATTTAGTTTTAGTTGTTCAGAAAGAATAATTCACAGTTGTGTTATCATCATAAGAAGATTTTTAAATTAGATGAATATATTTGGATTTCCATAGCTAAATCAACAACAAACAGTAAATCATTTTAAAAACAAAGCAATGAAAATGAATAGTTTGAATACAAAGTAATGCTAGAACTAAAAAAAGAAATCAATCAACACAAAAACATCAACATTTTCCCCTATTTTTCTTATAATAAAAATTTAAAAAACCAAAAAAACAATACAAAAAACCATTAAAGTACAAAACAAATTCAATAAAGTCCAACAAGTGAACCAACATCCAAAACACATGTGCTTTTAGTCATCACGAGGAAGGCTAATTCATAGTTTTCTTTGCACCGGAAGAACTTTTTTGAGCTTTATAATGATATTCTGAGTCAAACAAGAACATTAAATAACAAACTACAAAAACCAACAAGATTTAAATTTGAACTCAAAAAATCCCTACAATTAGACTCAAAATAAAATAGCTAAACCAACAATAAATTCTAAACCTATTTTGACATTGAAGCAATGGCAATGAAAAATGAAAATGAAGAACACGTTGTAACCCATTTTAACAATGAAGCAATAGAAAGAAATAGCTCATACAAAAACTCGGTCAACCCTTCCTTCAGCTCTTTCTTAGTCCCTGCTCAAACGAAAAAGCTAAGTAATATAGACAACAAAAACCCACAAAAATTAAAATTAAATTGAAAAAACCCAACACTATTTTAAGAATGAAGTATTATTAAGGTACTTGACAGCTAAACCAAGAAATAAAAAAAAATAGTCACCATACTGTGAGGCCTCACCCCGAACCTCATCGTAGTTTTCTAGTTTTTCTGCTTATGATAGATTTAGTATATGATACTTTACTTTTGATGCACTATGGACATTTTGGATTTTATGCCTTATGTCATGGATTGATCAGTTTGGATGTATGGACACATGATGCTTTATGATGCACCTTATGGACTATATTATGTTCTCTGTTATGGACATTTATTCTGAGACAATTGATTTGGAAACTCATTATGATTATGTTATGGTTATTGATGAGATTGGGATTTATTAGAAATAGATATTGAATTTCAATTTCTTGCAATGTGAATTTTACCTTATGATAAATGCTTAAAATGAGATTTATGTAATCTTGTGATCTTAAGTAATAAACTTAGTTTGTTGATGATTTCCTTAAATTCTGAATATTGCTTATTTCTTTATGATGTATATTTATTTCCTCGGACTACTGATATTTGAATTGACTATGTAGGTAAGAAACCATGGTATTTTATCCGGGGAACCAAACAAAGGGAAATGTGAACTCAGTTTGAGCCAAGGTTGCATCTAATGAAAGACAAGACCCTGTTGTTTCGTAATTTTATTCATAAATGTATTTGGATGATTGTGGAAGTGTAATCTTTAAATATAATTCTTATTTCTTGTGAGTTTTGCCTGAGTGGATATGACATGGCCTAGTGATGTGTAAATGTTGTGTGTGTCATTTGACACTTGTGTTTTGTACTTAAGGCCATGACATGTCAACTTGGGAATGG
>MU224826.1:3862600-3883247 GCA_018584345.1 Thuja plicata | reverse complement strand
GGATTAATATCTCTATATGCAAGGGTAAGTTTTGAGGATGTGTGATAGACATGTCATCTTGCTCTGAAAAGGAAAGACAATGAGGGGCTATGAGATGCCCTACCATGTTCTGAAATTTTTCTTCCTCAAAGTTTATAGGAACCGTGGTCTCACACAAGGATTTTTCTAGGATCTCCTTGTGATTAGGAGATAATTTCAACAACTCCAAAATGGATATTTGTGCTGGATTCTTTTGTAATTGATCCACCAAACTATAAGGCTTTGTTGTGGGTGGTGTTTGTTTAGCCAAAATAGTTGGTGTTTTAGGGCCAATAGTAATAGGAGTAACCCCTTGTAGGGTAACCTTTGAGGTTTTCCCCCTTGTGATGGCATTAGAGGATCCTTGAATAGGTTGATCTTTAACCACAACAACATTGATGGTATTGTCATAAGTATGAGAAAAGTTAACATTATGGCTGCCTCTTGCATTATTCACACTATTTCCTCCATTGTTTGAATTGGAAGATTCTCCTTTTTCATGCTTATAGAAAGGAGTTTTAAAGGTTGTGTGATCTTCATTAGTTTGAGGGCCATCCACTTTTATCACACCATTTTCTATGAGATCTTGTACCACATGTTTGAGACACAAGCAATCATTGGTCTTATGCCCCCTATTTCGATGATAGTCACAATGGCTATTCTCATTCCACCAATTTGGCTTGATGTGAGGTTCATATGGTTGTGCCATTGGTAAGTCAATAAGTTATTTGCAATAAGTGTCCTTAATGAATTCTCCAATGGTTCACCCAAATTAGTGAATGTCCTTTTGGGTGTAGGTGCAAAGAAAGGTTTAGGCTTGGGAATCCCTTGATTATTCCCAAAGTTGTTATTAGTGTTGTTATTATTGAAGGGCACTTTGGGTGCCTAATTCACATTATTGGCTTGAGCTGAGTTTTGAGTGATATTGAAAGGGGTAGCCTTTAAAGTGTTAGCCTTCACCACTCCATCATTAAGCACTCCTTTATTGTTGTTATTCTTCATCCAAAATCGGTTGTTGTTGTTGTTGGAATTTCAATTTTGATTAGTGTTGGAGGTATTGCTGTTGTTGTTATTCATGTTATCTTTGTAAAGTTTGATTTCTCCACTTTTTATCAACACTTCTTCTATTTTCACCCCATTCTTAATTAGGTCTTGGAATGATCTAGGACATTTTAGACTTAATTGATAGTTCATTTCATGATTCAAGTTGTTTACAAAAATATCCATCTTTTCCTTTTCAGGTACACTTTGAGGGTATCTAGCAAATACCGCTCTCCGTCGTTGTAGGAAAAGTAGGAATCCTTCTCCTTCTCTTTGTTTGGTGTTGCATAGATTAAGAATTGTAACCTCATGTTTGATGTTATAGGAATAGTGAGTTACAAACTTGGAGGCCAATTCCTTAAAGGTTCAAATGTTGGAGGGTAACTTTGAAAACCACTCCATCGCCGTACCTCCCAAACTTCTAGGGAATAACCTCATAAGGTAAGTTGTGTCATGCATGAACTCTAGACTTAGGGCACAAAATTCCCTTAAGTGATCTTAAGGATTAGATGTTCCTTCATATTTGTCATATTTAGGATAAATAACATTTGTTGGAAATGGTATCATGATTAAAGACTTATCAAATGGAAATGGACACAAAGCTTCGATAGAAAAAGGTTTAGGAGCCCCACTTTGTTTTATTGTGTCCAATTGCATTTGGAAAAGTTGGAATTGTTTGTTCATGATGTCAATGGGGTTAGCCTCAGCTTCTTCTTGTTTGAGTTTGGTGACATCATAATCGTGTGGAAGTTTGAGACCCGTTTGTGCAAGGTCTAGAAAGTACTTCTCCTTGTCTTTTTCCAATACTTTCCATAAGTTTCATGAAGAAAGGGCTTTGCATAGCCTCATTAACCTTTTCATCAGTTAAATCCTCATCATTAGGGTCTATGTTTCCCCCATTATTGGTATTGTTCATCCCTTGATTGTTAGGGTCCATGTTTGTTCCTCCATTGGTATTGTTGTTGGATCCTTTGTTGTTAGGATCAACATTTCCTTGTTTGTTCATATCCTTGTTCACATGATTGATATGATCGAGATCTATATGGCCAAATGGAAAATACATCCTTGGTTGTGCTTCTTTGATGGGTTCTTGCAAGGGTCTTGAAGAGAAAGGATCACCCAGAAAAGGACATTCTTGCCTTAGATAAGATCCGTCTAGTTGTAGGGTAGTCTTGATATAATGGGATCGAGTAAAAAATGGCATTAACATATATCGAATGAAGATCTTAGGTTTTTTAACTTACTTAAATGATCAATCCGTGGATAAATTTGAAAAATACCCAATAGTGGTGGATTTTGATCCAGTTAAGTATTCACAGAGGTAAAACGTCCAAAAGGGTATCCAAAAATGAAACTTTCTTGTTTTCAACCCCTCAGCATATACCCACTATTTTCCCTTTTTAATTTCTAGGCAGCTCTTACCTGCATGTAGGCGGCCTTTTATAGTTGACACGCGGTCACTGGAGTCACTGTACGCGGCGCTCTACAGTTAGCAGGTGGCGTTTTCCTGTTGATAGGTGGTTTTAAAATTTTTATATGCAACACTTTCTAGTGGCTTACACGACTGTTGAATGATTCCAAGTGGCGTTTTAAGATTTATAAGTAGCCCAGTTTCATTTGTACACGGCTCTGAAATGATGGTACGTGACACTTTGCTGATCAAAGTTGATTTTATCAAATTTTTTTGTATTTTCTAGATTTAAAAGTTTTAAGTCTTTGATTAGATTTATCAAAAAGTATTCTTGTGTGAAAATAGAATACAAGCTCAACACACACATCAAAGTTGTATCATATCCCTAAAACCACACTAAAAGTGTATGTTCTCAGATGTTTTGACAGGTTTGCACAAGAATTTCTTCCAAACAGTCTACCTTATAGTCAACAAATTTGGATTTTAATAATGGCTTTACCAAGGTAGGTCTGCTACTTTATCAAGGTCTCAAATTATTCCGGTCTAAATCTTGACAAGATCCTTTACCCCCTTACAGGCTTCCCACACGCATAAAAGTACAATTTTGCGCAATCCCGAAGGACTACTAGAGGAAGTGAGGATGGCTTGCACAAGTTTTAGTCACTTTCTGATTAAAGTAAAATGCATTTATTTATAGTGGGTCGAACGACATCGTGGTAAAATAAAATATCTCCCACATTGGGTCATTCCCTCTCACCGTCCTCGTAAGGCAATTCTTGGGAGGCAAGCCCTTTAAAGCTCTAATTAGCTAGCATGTATATGGAAAGAAAAAACCGAACTTAGTCTAACAAGTTTGGGAATCTGATTCACTCAAAGAGTGAAGAGAATATCCCTATTGCCTTTCTTTGTTCCAAACACCTCAAGCAGAATTTTTCATTTTCAACCTCTTGACAAGGAGGTTCTTAAAAATGAGATGTGTGGTTCAATTAATCCTCCCTTTCTTTTTACCACCCAAACTTGACACTTTTGGCTTTTTGATCAACTTCAAATAGTTGAGAGCATATACCTAATGTCTCATTTGAACAAAAAATAGTAGGGTGTCCCTAATTATGCTAGATTCAAAGAATTTTCCACAAGTTAAGTAATGCAAGCTTGATTAGATAAATACCTTATTTTTGAAGCTAGCAAGGCTAGGCGCAGTTTTGAGTGATTTTGGCTTATTTTCACTCACCTAGTGGTGATCGTTCCCACTCTGGCGCCTCCAACAAGTTAGTCAACACAAAAGAGACAAAGTGAAGAAAACTTGGAAAAACTAAAATGACAAACTCCCTCCTAAAAGCTCTTTTAATGAAAATCTTATTAAACCAAAGCTTTATGAAAATGAATTAAAGAGTGGGAAATTTTTGTTTGTAAGCAAAAAAACACTTTAATGTAGTGATCATACAAGCGTTCCTCCTCAAATAAACTCTCTAAAAGATTGGGTGCATGTATTTTTTTGTCATTTTTAGTTTTGATTCTCACCTCTTTGCTAAGCTTTGTGACCTGCTTCTCTGGTTTCTGCACCTTTGGGTGATTTTTCATCTGCGGGACAAAAAAACATAGAGAGTTAGAACAGTGAGAAAATCAATAAAAACCTGATTTAAAGAAAAAACATCTACACAACATTTAACAGCTAAAAGGCGGCATTTAAATGCTAGTACGTGAAAATAGAAACTTTCTAAGCGACTTTTAAATCCTACTACGCGGCTTTTAAAAGATCATAGGTGGCTAAACAAGATTAACAGGTGGCACATAAAGTATAAGAAGCAACCAAAGTTTCCTGGTAAGCGGCTCTTGAAAAATAGCAAGTGGCACAATTTATCTAGCCGGCGGCACAATTTATCTAGCAGGCGGTCCACTTTATCTAGCATAGGGATGAAGAACGAAAGACAAAGATGAAAGAAGCTCCGTAGGTGGCGTTTGATTGTTCGTAGGTGGCTCTAAATATTGCATAATCGTCTCTTCTCCTATTTTCTGCAAAATAACAAGAACAAAGCAAAACACACAAAATATTATGATAAAAATGTTAGCAATGAGGCTTAGAGCCCCATGATGGGTGCCATTTATGTGTGTAAGATTAACACCTTCATGAAATTAGGACTAATAACAACAACTCTATGGAAAGAAAATTTGATTTAATCTAAGAATTGAAGCTAAAAATCCATATCATCTCTTGGTTCTCTATCTAAGATTTGTTAAGAGATCTCTAAGGCTTAATCTATCTCAAGGAAAATCCTAGAATGAGAAATAAATGTTAAACAATGCTCAAATCTAGCTTAAAAATACTCAAAATTCTCCAAGATGTGTTAAAAAACAACAAATGCTCCTAAACATGATATACCAAATGCTATACAAATGCTGAAATGTGATCAAAAGCTCTCAAATGCTCTCCATATGCATATAATAAGGATGCTTTTGCTCTTGAAATTCTTGGATCCCAAACACAAAGGAAATGGTTTGTATTTATAGCATTTTCCCAAGGGTAGGGGGTAGAGTGAGTTAATCATGATCAAACATTGGTTAAGTCAAAAGCTTTGAGGTGTTCTCAAATGGAGGGAAAGTTGGTTGGTTGTCTCAAAGAAATTAGGAATTAAATAACTCAATCATTTAATTAATTTAGCCATGGAAGGGTGAATGGGTTGGATTTGATCTGATTGATTTGAACTATACAATTGAAAAATCAATTGCATAATTTGATTAATCCCTTTAGGCTTGAATTTAATTATTTGATTTCATGATTATTTGATCTTTTAATTTGATTTGGTTTTTGTCCTCTTGATTTGATAAATGTCCATTTGATTTGATCCATTTGTTTTGCATTGAGATGAGATTTTAAGGCATTTGACTGAGATTTATAGTTTTGAATGCTTGAGATACACCTGGTCAATTTTAGGTGTCTACAACAACTATCATTGAAGGAATACCAAATCGTGCTATAATATGATTAAGAATAAAATCGCAAATAACATCCGTAGTAGTAGAGCAGAGAGGAATAGCCTCTACCCATTTTGTAAATTAATCTGTAGTTGTGAGAATATATATGTCCTTGAGAAGAAGCTGGTGAAATTTTTCCAATAAGGTCAAATCCCCAAATGCTAAAAGGCCACGGAGCAACTTGATTACAAAGCTCATGAGCAGGAGCATGAATTAAATTACCATTTTTCTGACACTGAGGACACTTATTAAAAAATGTAAAGGAATATTGTTCCATTGTTTGCTAATAATATCCCATTCTAAGAAGTTTATTAACTAAAGATTTCCCACCAAAATGTCCTCCACAAGTACCATAATAAGCTTCTACTAAAGCTATCGGGACTTCGGTTCTACCAAGGCATCTTAATAGAAAACCATTATAATAATTTTTGTAAAGGGTATCGCCCAAAATGGTATATCGTGTTGCAAGCTTCCTAATACGGTTATGCATGTTCCTTGTTGCTGATTCAGGAAATGTATTGTCTTTAAAAAGGTGAAATATATGCGAATACCACTCATCCAAATGCAAGTTACAACAATCACCATTACCCTTATTAGAAATTGTAGTTTGTTTAAGAGTATGTATAGTAAATTGAAAATTTTTAGCATTATTCTCAAGACACACCAAGGAAGTTGTGCTTGCCATTACGTCTGCATGTCGATTGTCTTTCATAGGTAAAGTCTGAATCGTATATGAAGAAAATTGTGAAAGGATATCAAGAGCCAATTCTTTATGTTGTGAAATTTTATCATTCTTAGTCTCATAACCCCCTTTGATTTGTTCAAAAATCAATTGTGAATCCCTATATATTTCCATGTTTTTAATGTGAAGGGATGAAGCTGCTCGTAAGCCAGCTATAAGAGCTTCATATTCTGCAATATTATTAGTACAAGGAAAGGTCAATTTATATGATATAGGGATTAGTTTCTTTGTAGGAGGGACCAAGATGATGCCTACACTAGAACTTGTCTTACATCTAGAACCATCAAAATATAATTCCCAAACATCTTCTTGTTTAATAGCTAAAATATTCTCATCAAGGAATTCTATTGAGGCGAAGTTCGTATGAGAATGAGGACAAGGAGCTTCAGCTAGATAATCAATTAAAGCTTTTCCTTTAATTAAATTTTGAAGAATAAAATTAAGATCAAATTGAGTAAGTAACATCACCCATTTAGCCAAACAACCAGAGAGATTAGTTTTTGAGAAAAGGAGTTTGAGAGGATCAAATTTTACAATCACATTAACCTCAAAATTCAATAGATAATTTCTGAATTTTTTGACAAGCATAAACTAAAGCGAAGCATTGTCTTTCTAAATTAGTATATCTTGTTTCATATTCCAGTAAAGTTTGACTAATGTAGTATACCGGTCTTTCCTTACCTTCGCTCTCATGTTGAGCCAATAATGCACTCACAGCATGGGAAGTGGCAGAAGTATATAGATATAAGGGTTTATTGAATTGAACAGGTTGCAAAATAGGAGGATTAGCAAGATACTCCTTAAATTTCTCAAATGATTGTTTACATTCCTGGTTCCAAGAAAAATTGGTATCTTTTCTAAGAAAGGAAGTAAAAGGACCAGTTGTATCAGCTAAGTTAGAAACAAAGCGACGAATAGATTGAATTTTTCCTTGTAAACTACGTAATTGAGAAATATTCTTAGGATGAGGCATGTTAACGATAGCATCAATCTTTTTAGTATCCACTTCTATGCCTCTCTTAGAGATTATAAATCCTAATAATTTACCGGAATCAACTCCAAAAGCACATTTCTTAGGATTTAATCCCATAATATAACCCCTAATCCTTCAAATATTTGTCTTAAAATGAACACATGGTCCTTTCTTTGTATAGATTTTGCCAAGATTTCATCTACATAATCTTCTAGAATCTTATGGATGTAATCATGGAAAATCAAGGTCATAGTACGTTGATAAGTTGCTCCCACATTTCTTAATCCAAAAGGCATCATGACCCAACAGAATGTTCCCCAAGGTGTGATAAATATGGTTTTAAGTTGATCTTCTATAGGAATAAATATTTGATTATAACTTGAAAACCCATCCATAAAAGACAATAAAGCATGACCTATTGTTGAATCCACAATCATATCAATATTGGGTAGGGGAAAATCATCTTTTAAGGATGCTTTATTCAAATCTTGAAAATCAATGCACATCCTTATCTTATTCTCTCCTTTAGAAACAACCATAATATTGGAAATCCATTCAGAATAATCGATAAAACGGATGAACCCAGCACCTAATAATTTTTCAATTTTAGTTTTCACTAACAAAGAAATGCCCGGATTCATCTTTCAGATTTTTTGTTTCACAGGTTTGACATTAGGTTTAAGAACAATATTGTGAGTCATAATCATAGGATCTATACCCAGCATATCTGAATATGTCCAAGCAAATATATCCTTATATTCAAGAAAAAGGGAAACCAATTGATCATGTTCATCTTGATTCAAACATTTTCCCACTTTGATTGTTTTTTCAGAGTCATTCTCATCCATTTGAACTTCCGTAGTCTTAGATATTAATAAATTACTTTGTATGGTAGAGTCCATCGGTAAAGGAGAAATATCTTATTCATCATGTTCTCTGAAATAGGATTCATTATTCAGACAATAAGGATTTCTTCTTTTATGATGAAACGTAAGTAAATCTTGATAAGCTCCTAAAAAATCAGCTAGGGCTTCATCCTCAGGAAAAATATCCAAACTAGGTTTTTAATCCATGTCAAGGAGAAGCAAATTAACCAATTTTAATTGTCCACCACATATATGATTAACATTAAGAATAAAATCCAATGGTTGCTTGTAAGGATTGAATCCTAGCCCATAAGTATAATCATAAACTTCATTATCCAAGGGCACTTGTATACCTTGCTCATATTTTCCACATCCTTTCCCATTGAATCCAGATTTCCTAAGTAAATGATAACCAGATCCATATCTATCAGTCATATCAGATTGAGTTAAAGTAGCGGCATATGTCACAATGTTATAACAATTTGGTTCTATTATCTCAATTGTTTTTATTCAAGGGAAGTAGCAAAAAAGTTACTTTTTAATTCCCTAGAAAGTGGAGAAGGAATATAAAGACTTGTTTTTCAAACCCATTTTGTTCCTTCATGAACTCTAAATCAGAAACTTTGTATTCTCCCATAAAAGAAGGATTAAAATCCAATGTTCTCCAATCATCTTCAGTTAAAGAAGAGGGTGGAGCTTTAACTTGTTTAGCTTCAGGAGGTTTTTTAGGTTCCTTACTTGGTTGTATGAGTTCACAGATCTTAGTATATTCTGCATTCAAGAAAGGATTTGGGGCATCATCCGCATGTAATGTATACATCAGATTATTATAAATGAACCTAGCCTACAATGTAGAGTAGAAGGAATCACATGCATAGTATGTAACCAAGATCTTCCTAACAAAATGTTATAATTGAGAGGTCCAGACATGACATGAATAGGTTTGTGAAGAAGTGTTGGAACAACCTTGATAGGTAGCGTAATAATGCCCAAAGTTTTCTTTGCAATATTATCAAATCCATGAATAGGGATATTATCTAGTTGAATGGTCATAAGATCAGATTTAATATCCTTGAGCATATCCATTCTACAAACATTAAGCCCAGATCCATTGTCAATTAATGTTCTACGAATGATACTCTAATTAATTGAAACAACAACCATAAGAGCATCATATTGATTCTGCAGCTCAACAGAAGGTAAATCATCATCAGTAAAAATAATAGGAGGTATAGAAGGCATAGTATGCATGCACTCCAAGAATGAATTAATGTTCTCTTGATTAGGAGGTGGAGCTGGAAGAGTAGATAAAGCTTTATCTAATGCCTCGTGATATGTAGGAGAATTTTGAAGTAATTCCCATAAATAGATCTTGGCTGGAGTAGCGCGTAATTGCTCAACTAAGTCATACTCCTTAAAGGAAGAAGGT
Organism: Thuja plicata; assembly: GCA_018584345.1. Taxonomy (NCBI): domain Eukaryota; kingdom Viridiplantae; phylum Streptophyta; class Pinopsida; order Cupressales; family Cupressaceae; genus Thuja; species Thuja plicata. The sequence continues at coordinate 3,873,794 of MU224826.1, read as the reverse complement.
AACCTAGGTTATTGAGGAAGCACAGGTTGAGAAGGAGGTAAAGAGGCTAGAACAGTAGGTTGAGAATTATTCCGTGTGCAATAAGCATGTGAAATAGAATTTTTGTTATCAAAGAAATCCAAAGGATCTTTAGGTTTACCCTTAACAGTTATTCGAGGACATCCTTTTACCCTCATCAAAGGTTTAGGGAATAACATTTTAGGTGTCTCAATGTTGAAAATAGAGGAGTATGAAGGTAACCATGCACATATCCTATGGTAAATGTCAATTGGAGAAGTTGTGGAGGAGGATGAAATAGGAATAGGATCCATGGAGACCTTATTCGAACCATTTTCATTCTCACTTCCATGTACCTCATTAGGGGATCTATTCTCTTGTACAATAAAATCTTCATCAAAGTATTCAAAACAAGAGTCATACATATTGAACACATACTAAAATAACAAGCATGTAAATGGTTTTGTGTTTTTAAAGAAATTTTATATATTTTTATGTATTTTTGGAATATAAATGAAAGAGCATAAAAGGAAACCTACTTCTATATGCATGCAAGATCTTAATATGAAATGTAAATCTAACACCAAAAGAAAGAGTTGTCTATCACGGGTTCACCAAAATGTAAAGAATAAAATGATGGTGGTATTGATCTCCTAGATAGAATTTGCCAAATAGATGTTTGTATGTAAAAGAGACCAATGTCATCATTTAATGCCTTACATTTAATTTGTATTTGTTTATTTGATAATGGATATTCAAATTGAAAGAAAAGATTAATGGAGTAAAATACCTACCTTACATCATAAAAGATCTGAAAATGTCATTTTTTGAAGCCTGTGTTGAGTTTCTGGAAAATATGAGACCGGATTTGGAATGGAAATGCAGAGACAGACAAAACATAAAAATATTTTTCCATTCTGAGACAGTTCCGATTTGCATCCTCAAGTCAATGTCACCATTTTCCAGAATTTCCGATTGCATCCTTGGTCACAATCAACCTAAAAAGTCTCAGATCAAAATTATGTTTTCAGATCCCGGAAGTTTGCTGAAAAGGGTATCAGGATCTATACGTTGTTTCACTGTTCCTGAGCCTGTAACTCTTGAAACAACACTTGTAAATATCTAAAAATGAGGGGTTTTGGGGTGGCTATATAGGGTTTTGCCTTAGTCAAACCCCTATTTTGGTGATATCCACCTCCACGAATACCCGAATATAGTAGAATGTATGTGTGTGTGTTGCTTTTGAATGTGTAATGTCAAGATCTAATCCTCTAGATTAAAAATCCTAACATGAATTGAAAATGAGAAAGCAATGCATAGATTTGAATGTGATAAAGAAAGCATACCAAGCCCCCAAGGCTAAAGTACTCCTACCAAACTCACAATCCATAATTTCTACCCCATGATAATATCCTTTGAATGCTTGAACGTCAAAAATGGTGGATCCAAGAAGAAGGAAAGAAGGAAGATGTCTCTCTTGCTCCAAAGAAGATCCACAATGGCTTGTCTATAAAAGTGCTTCAATGTCTTAATGCATCATCATGTCTTATCCTTATATATCATGCTCTTGATTCATTGCCTCATCATCATGTAAAAATCATAATTGTATCATATCATCTTATGATTCTTTTTCATGTCCAAATGAAGGCAAAAGAGAGTGTTTATACAGAGATCTCAATATAGACCTCCTAGGGCAATGCATCGGACCCAAATTCAAATTTCACCTTGAATTGTGGTCCAATTACAATCACCAACCAAGGAGGGGATGTATTAATCCTAATATTGGGGAAAACACTTCCGCATCCGGACCTGGGGACCTATTTTAAGCTTTAAAACCCTGATAGGCTCTAGATTTGAAAGCGGGGACCATCACCTGACAGGGGTCAAGGTCGACCTTGAATTTGACCTAGGTCAAGGATGACCACAAACTTGACCCAGGCCAATTTTGACCTTGACCCTGACCTAGGTCAGGGTCGACCTCAACCTTGAACTGAGGTTTCAGGCTGGTCACCTTGGGAAATCTGTAGGATTCCTAGGTCAACTGGGGACCTAGGGAGGTGAGAAAACATACTAGGATGTTAGATAGAGGCACAAAGGCCAAAGATTAAGTGTGATGAAGATTTAGGACAGCCAATACATAGGTTCTACCCAAAAACATGGAATCATAGAAAGGGAGATTAAGGAGGTCCCGCTAGACACTAACCCTAATTTCACCTAGAAATACAGAATCAAGTGCATGTGCATCCTAAATGCAAATCTAATATGAAAATGTACTAAACGAGGGTGCTAAACCTACCAAAATGGAAGTGCTTCCATTTTAAGACGATATAGTATATAGAAAAATGTGATTAGACAAAGACAAACTAAGTGGGTAAGTGTACAAACATGGGGGACCAAGAATATGCCACTCAATTTTTTGGTCCCAAAAATAGTATATGGTGTGCGCCTTATATGACGCACACCATATGGTTTGGTGTGTTGGGCCTTAGGCTTCATCATACCTAGCCTATTTGGTGTGCACCAAATGTTGCAATAAAAACATGCAGAAAATGCACTACATATGGTATGTGTCATATATGGCATACACAAAATATAAAATATGCATGTTTTCATCAAGTTTTTCAAACTCAACTGAAATGGACTTATCAAGACTTATGTTGATTACGAAAATAGAGTGATTTGGATGGATCCAGAAAATCTTAAAAAATCAAGAAAATAGTGTGTTGCATGGAGTTTTGTGTGGTTCTCAAGGTGCCCCAGGATCCTGCGAGTGGTGCTTCCCCTCAACCCCTGCAAGGGGCATTTCCCTTTGACCCCATCTTGGGGGAACTATGTCTAAACCCCTGTTGAATAATTTGGGGTAACTCCACCATTAAAAATGGGGAAAAATTAACCTCCAACTCTTATTATTCTCCATATAAAAATATTAGTGTTTAGGGAAAAGAGGGGAAGATGGGGGAGAGATGGGAAAGATGGAGAGAAGGAAAAAAGAGTGAGAGGGAGAGAGGGAGGGGGAGAGAGAGTGGGGAAAGAGAGAGGGAGAAGGGAAAAAATATTTAGGGTTGATTGGCTCTTATTGAGCTCTAGCTTTTCTCTTTCTCATACCTTGCTCAAACCAAAATGCTTGAACAAAAAATTAACATCAATACAAATTAGAACATTCTCATTGAAATGAACTGTGGTACACATATTTCCTATAGTATTAAATGTTAAATCAGAAGTGATGTATTGTCCTATACCTGTAACTATACATGTATTAGGTAGACAACACACATCAACACATTTTTTCCCTAATTTTTCATAATTAAAACAAATAAAACCACCAAGAAAATATATTGAGCCAATTAAAAGTTTTTTTTACCAAAAATATCAATTTAAAATATAAACATTAAAAACTATAGGAAAAAGTTAAAAATTTGGCTTTGACTCGCATAAATTAATAGGCAAAAGTTCAACCAAAAACATTAGTTCCTTCCCTAATAAATTGTTATATCTAAAAAATAAAATTCCAAATCAAATATTATAAACTATCAAAAATTATTAATGTTAAAGAAGCAACGTAATATCATATAACTACCCTTGGTCCAATTTGTTTAATACACAAACAAAAGCCTTAAAATAATAAATACATAAATCAAATGATGTCTCTTCAAAGACATTTGACTAAAATGAAGCAACATCTATGCAACACCCAAAATGTACCATTTATTTTAATTAGCAACATAATATCATATGTTATAAATTTCTAATTTTTTAATACACAAACGAAAATCTTAAAGTAATAAATGCATAAATCAAATGATGTCTCTTTGAAGACATTTGAGTAAAATGTGGCAACGTCTATGTTGTACCCAAAATGAGTATAATATTTTTTAATTAATTAGTAATTAGAATAAATGGGGCATTTTGGGTGCTTCATATACAATGGTATCAAATGATAGAGTCACTTCATCCTCAGGAAAAATATCTTATGAGGGTCTTGTCCCTGAAAAACTCAACATTCACAGATCTGGTGGCTCTTTCAGGTATACATTTATATGTATTTTAATTCCTGTTGAAGTCATGATTATATCCAAGGATAGTTTTGTTTCTGACAACATTTGATTTCTCAGGTGGGCACACAATTGGCAGAGCAAACTGTTCCTCCTTCGACAACAGACTTCACAACAGCACGACAGGAGAGAATGAAGAAGATCCCTCTCTCGACCAGACTTTTGCAAACCAACTTTTACTCACTTGTCCCACAAACACAACTGTCAACACAACTAATTTGGACCTTCGCACCCCAAATGTGTTCGACAATAAATACTACGTTGACCTTCTCTATCGACAAACGCTCTTCACTTCTGACCAGACTCTCTACTCAGACAGTCGAACCCGAGACGTGGTTATTGATTTTGCAGTCAATCAAACTTCCTTCCTTGAACAGTTCGTTTTGAGCATGTTGAAGATGGGTGAGCTAGATGTGCTCAGCGGAAGCGAAGGAGAAATCCGTAAGCATTGTGAGGTTCCGAACCCAACTTCTTCAGTTTTCTCTATCCTCAATCCTCAAATTTCCTCTTCTTCTCACTCCACATGAAATAGGAAGAAGCAGTCATGCCTTCTTCGAACAAGTCCACCTGATGCCATATGTTGACATGGGGTCCAGCATTATTAAGGTAGAAAGTTGGAATATTGAGCATAATTGTCAGTCCTGCAACTAATTATATAAAACATAGGATGACATGTAATCCATACTATTGGAGTACGTAGTCAAGTGTTCACTCGTTTAATATGATTTCAAATTATGCTTTAAAGCTTTTCACAAGCTCTCGGCAAAGCATTTTTTAAAATAATATAAAAAGTAGTTTTATAATTAACTTCATACAAGTTTTGCTTTAGCTGTTTAGAGGTTTGTTTGTTTTGAATTTGTATCTGGACACAGTCCGCGTCTCTGTTTCTTATTGTTTTTATTGTTTTTCTTGACACTGTTTGAGTGATTCTAGAGGAGTGATTTTTTATCCTTCTAATCTTTTTATCTTTCTAATCTTTTTTTACCAATAATGTATTATTATATCTTTAATAGAATTGCCTTATTCATAAATAAAAAATAAAAAAAGTGAGATCCTGAATAATTTTTAGATATGTTTCTTGGTCGTCTATATAATTATCATATGATATTTCATGTTTTATTGTAATTGTATAATATTTTTCAGCATAAAAATTTAAAAAATTATTTATTTAAACATTTACACATTTTGAATAAGGTGTTTAATTGAAGACTCGAAAATTATAACAATAGGAACTTTTTATTTTCACCTATTTTATCTAATATTGTTCAAATTTCCATACACCTTTTGTCCAATCTCAACATTTGTATTTCCATATCTTGTGTCAATTGCACAATGTTCAAGGTTAACCCCAAGGGGTTCAAGAATACATCAAAATTGTTATTTCTTACTAGCTATTTAGATTTTCATTAGTGTACATTTGTGTAAATAATAGTTATTTCTTGGTATTTAAAGATATTCAATAGAGAATTAATTCATAAAACCAATAGTTGAAAAAAAATTAGGAACATTTAAATTTGAAGCTTGAAAACATCACATTTAAATCAAAATCAAAATTTGTATCTAAGCCATTTACCTGCTTAAGAATGTTAGTTTCAAATAGTTTTTTAAAGTTGTGAAGCAATTCCATTAAAAATATTGACTTAAATGAACTAAATCCAGAATATTTTCTAAAATTTGTGAAACAAATCCACTGAAAAGATTGACTTAAAAGGACTTGATCCTAAGAACCTACAACTTTTCTCAAGATCATTTTAAATATCACCATCGTAACAGACATTTAGATATCTAAAAAATACACCTTTAAAATTAAAACCAATGTCTATAATACTCTATCATATACTACCATTTTAAAAAAAAAATTTTAAAATATATTCTAAATGAAATAATCATATCATATTCTATATTAAATCATTATTTGTATTTTACATTAAGTTCTTAGGTATTTTAAAGAAACCACAATTAAGTTGAATTATACTACTATTCATAATCATTTAAAGAATTGAAACGACTATATAAAGATGTACAAAATAAAGTATTATGAATATTTTTTTCATATTTTGTTTAAAAAAAATAGATTAATAAAAAAATCAAATATTTCAATGTTTTACTAAGACTGTAGATAAAATATTATCACCAATATCACAAGAAGTTTAGAGGTTTTTCACTAACATCTGAAAACAATCTAAATAGATGATATCACATATAAATATAATAGAATTATCATATTTATTAATTTATCATAAAGGATGCATTAATGGAACCTTTCATCCTATCTCTATAACACTAGAAAGATTAAAAAATAGAGAATTTATTCTTAGGGAAAAGGGATAAATTAAGCAGGTCTCAAAATCCTAAAACCCAAAATAAATACATTATTTTTTTATCATCTAAATAATCCATCAATCTTCCACAAAGAATATAGAAGAAAAATAGTAGTTTTTGGTTTAGACTATGTGTTTTCTTCCTTGACATTTTAGATCAAACTCCTCTCTTCTCGGGTTTACTTCCTATTGAAGGATTACATAACTTGATCCAACACATTAAAGAAATAAATATACATATCCTAAATAAGAAACTATATTGCTCAATTATTCAAATTGTGAAAACTAAATATTTACAAAAGTATATAGAACTAGTTTTCATTATCATTGTATAGGCAACAAGATGTGTTATGATTCTGAAAATGAACTATTAAACCAATTAAATTGAAAATGACTCACGTTAATTTTCATAACTAAAAGAAACCATCAAAACAAAACATAAACTTCACAGGTAGCATCATTGAATTACTCTTTAATTAGTTCATGATATTTATTTGCGTGATTTAATTAAAGTATTCAGATTTACATAAATTATTCTTAGAAAAATGGCTTAGGATGGACTAGATATATAAGATTTCTCATTAATGGATGAACAATTGAGATTTCTTGAAAAGGTCAAGGATTGAGGTTGATTTTTGTCTCTCAAGAATAAATAGATGGATAAGTTTCTATGTGGTTAAAGAGATGGTTAGGAGGTTTGAACAAGTGGAAATAAGTGACAACCTCTCAAGGCTCCACTTCTCATATGATTGATTTCAATTTATAATTTATAATAAATAATTCATGTGTACATAAGACATCTTATTTAAAAATAAGTAAAATATATATGCAATTTAAGAGGAAATGAGAGTTTTAGGAAGTATTAATCTGTCTAAAGTAATTGTAATTATGGGTGAAATATTAATTTAATTAAATTAATATACATGGTGCTAGATATTAGTCAAATAATGTGATATTACCCAATGAACATTAATGATGAGAATCCCATAATGTATCTTGTACCATCTCACCCATTTCTATTTTCATATTCATATTTCCCACCCATTCCTACTACTCAGTCATCTACTACAGATTTGTCCCCTCTAGATATGTTGGTAGATCTCTCTTCCCTAGGTGGTGGCTCTTTTCAAGGTGGTTTTGATCTTGTAGTGGATTTGGTTGGGGCCTCATTTGTGGGGGGGTCCTATGTTAGGTGTTTTGGTTCCAAACCCCTCTTTAGATGCCTCTCATATTGCAGGTAAATTTTCATCTTTTGGGAAGATGAGTGTGGGGGACTCTACTCCCCACACTTTCTTTGGATTTAGTGATAAGGAATCCTTTGTAGATTTACGAAATAAAATATTCCTTTCTGATAATGTAGCTAGGGTGGGTGCTTCTCAAAAAAATGAAAGGTTTTGTCATGCCTATAGTCCCCAATGCTTCTATTTCTCTTGTAGTTTCTCTGGGAAAAAGTTGTGCTAGTATACATGAAGATTATTTTTCTAGACATAGCTTATTTTTTAGGTTTCTTCATTGTCCTTCTCTTCCTATATTGAACCACTACATTCAGGGGTTTAGGTCTACTCTGGTTGAGGGTAAACTTGTTCTTTTCCCTCTTTGTAAAGGTTTCTTTGTGGTTTTCTTTGATTCTGAGGAGGATATGCAGGTAGTTATTGATGGTGGACCTTAGAGGTTGGATTCACAACCCCTCTTTATCCACCCCTAGGTTTCTTATTTCAATCATTTGAAATATTCTAGTTGTGCTTAGTAATAAAATTAATTATTGGTGGGTCAAAATCAATAATTGTGTGGGGAATACACATTTTGACTATAAGCCTCTATCAATTTATATATGTTTTAGTATAAGAATATTTATAAATGATAGATCTTGTAGGTTTTCATTACATATTTCTTAAATGATTAATGTATAAGGTGTAACATCTCTTTTAATGCATGGTAAATTTCAACCCACACATTTTATGGGTTCAATGATCAAAACATGCTCAAATTGAAGTGTTTTGTTTATATGTGTGAATAGTCTCTAAAGGTTGTGATTTTATTTGTAAATAAGAACTATTATGAATATCTTACATTTGTCATTTTGTTCTACTAATTCAATCAAACCAAAATCATATCCTTCAGTTGTATATATAGATTTTAAGTGGGATTCACCAATTTCAAACACATTAATAAAATGTGAAGGGATCATTGGATTTGCATTATTATATTTAGTTTGAGACACCTTATTATGTAAGGTTTTTATTAGGAATTTTGGTTGCTCTAGGTGGATGTGTTGAAATAGATAGTTGGTGATATGAATAGGATAATAAAAATGGTAAAATTTCTTGTGGAAATAAAGTGTATGGGATAAAGTAGGATGGGTATGATGAAAACGGTATTACATATGATAGATATTATGGTTGTTGTGAGAATTTATTTTTCAATTCTTAGTAATATAGGGATTGATTCCATCCACCATATCTACTAGACAAAGAAGTATTTTGTGAAGAAACATATATTCTTTTTAGTTTAATAAAATTATAAGACATGGGTGCCAACAAGAAGTTGAGTCCACTTTTTGGGCAAAAAGTGGAAGTGTTTTTCCTATTTTTCAAATTTGCAGTCAATTGATGTCAAAATTTGAGACACTTAGAGATTGAATCTCAGAAAAATCCACTAATAGAAAATGTAGTGCTCGGAGTCTAGTTTTCAAATATAAAATTTTTTTTTAATATCCACATGGTAAAAAATATATTTTAGTAGGCATGTTTAAAAACCCCTTTTCAAAATATCTGTTTCAGGACCATACCACACACATGTAAGACCACCCTATTTTGAAGTAAATAAATTAATTTTTGTAAATCCTTCTGGGGAAAGGTAGCTAACACATCAAAGACTGGTCATAATATTTCTGATTTTTTTTAATTGAATATTTTTTTTATTCATTTTTAATTGAGTATAAAGTACATTTTCAAAACCTCTGGTGTACGACCACCATAATTTGATGAAAATTTCACTTCTTTTGGATTTTATTTTTTTAATCTTGAAGGAAATTCTATGTAGATTGGTCACATATAATTCATTTTTTAGTTAACCTTACTATTTCAACTTTAGGTACCAATTTGGCGTAATAATTATTGGAAAAATACTAAAATCTGTCATATCATTATAAAAATTATACTTTTATAATCTGTACAATATGAACTAAAATGGGTTTTCATTTCATCTAAAATTTCATTCGGGTTGACCTCTGAAAAATCATGACAAGGCGCAAAGTTTATTTTTAAATGCCTTAGTCATTTTTTTGCAAGGCCAAGCACAAGCTTGGTGGGACCAAGCCTGTCCCGAACCAAAAACTAAGGTGAGGGTATAGTCCCCACTCCTAGTTTTTAGAAATGGGCACCTGTTATTTAAAATTCAAAAAATGGGTGCCCATTTTATTTTGGACCGTTGAAACCAAAATGGGCACCTGTTTTATTTAAATAACGAGTGCTCATTTCTAAAAGATCCGTTGGAGACAAAAAATAGTTCTATGGGCCTGCTCTTAATGATTGATGATTATTCAATCATTTGTATGACATATCCGTGTTGCAGAAAGAATATTTTGAAAGATCATTCTCTTTTCTTGTCTTGTTTTGGATCTGACAAGAAGGGATTCATTTGAATTCAAATTTTGGTGCAAACATGGGATCAAACAAATGCAGAAAGAGGCAAAGAAAGGTTCTAGAAACTGATGAGATTGTAGCAAATAGAGAGAAAGAGGCAAAATGACAACGAGAAAGAAGAGAAAGAATTCAAAACCTTGATAATTTTGGAGCATCGAGTTCAACAATCGGTTCAAAAGATGAGAACAATGAGGACACCATGATGGATGCAGAGGTTGAAGAAGAAAATGAAATAGGAGAAAATTCAGGTGCATTTTCTAATCAAGTGTTGGATACAGGTATGTCTTCACAGCCAAATAAAACTTATTGTGATAAAGAACTTGATATTTTTGAATTAGCGGGTTACTCTTTAAATAATTTAGATTTTCTTCCTGAAAATAGAGTAACTAATTTTATTTCACATCGAACACCCCAAATCAGTAATGTTAATCATAATGATAAAGGAACTGATAGTCAAACTCTAATTGAAAGTAAAATTCAAACCCCAATTGAAATTGTCAATCAAACAATAAATTTTGAGATCAACAATGTGGATATAGACATACAAACACCAATTAAGAAAGAAACCCCTTTAGATGATAATGAAATGGATGAACAATTTCAAATTAAAAGTGATGTGCTAGACAATCTAGATGGTTTGGTTTCATGGAGACAGATTAGGACATACGCGAGTAGATTGTTTAGACAATTTTTTTATAATAAAGAATTTGGGTTTCAATGTCAATTAATGTTACAACTAATTAAAATGACTAAAATGAGAAAAGTGATAAAGAGGTTAGGCATTTATGTGAAATCTAAGAAGAATGACGAGTCTCTAAAACAAGTTGTATCAACTGTTGCTTGTGCCTTTGACACAATCGAAAAGAAAAGTCATTCTAAAGATAGGAATGCGGCACGACGAGCAATAACAACAGCTTTAGTAAACAAAAATACTTGTGATAAAAGAATGGTGACAAACATAAGTGGATATCTTAATATTCATCGTAAAACATTAGCAAGAGCTGTAAAGAGAAGAGTTAACTTTGAAAGTGATCCGGCAAACCATTTGTGGAGCTTTAGTGGCAGACTCCCGAGATCTGACATGAAACTTACTGGTGAAGTCAAAACTTTGATTAAAATTTTTTGGCATGATAATACAAGAGTATCACCTAATGCTAGAGATGTTCTTAAATTAAGAGTC
>MU224826.1:3832056-3862500 GCA_018584345.1 Thuja plicata | reverse complement strand
CTCACACTTCAACTGCATTCTTTGACTACATGTGTTCCCGTGTCGACCACACATTTGTCAAAGAGGGGCAAATGTATGCACCCTAAAATGGTCGCCTAGACTTTGGGCCCCATTTATTATTTTATCAGGATAGGGATGGAGGAAATTTTCACTCTGAAAACCCTCCAATCCCAGCGTCCCTTCTGTGGGAAGGTGTCGAGATGCAGACTCAAAGGGATTTTTAAGTTTGGGGAAGCCAAGTTCATAAGGATCTTTGGAGGCTCTATTAGGAAAAGAATTCTTGGAGGCAGATTACAAATAGAGGGTCAATGCTGATATATCCTCCATGGTGTTTATCTAGGCACGTCAATTGGGAAACTGAGAAGAGGCATTATGGTTAATGCAGGCGATAGTGAAGCCTAAGTGGATGGGGGGACTTGTGCAGATGTTGGCTTTCGAGTGATGAAGGAAAGATGGAGGTCGGTGGATAGTTCTAGAGGCAGCTATCAGTCGTTCCTGATTTGGATTAGTTCGGTGAGGAAAGAAGTCAAAACCTGCACTAGAATTCGATGGGAAGAGTTGAAAGAGCATGTTCGTGGGAAGGAGCTCGAGCTCCAAGATAGGGCACGTAACAAGGTTTTGGGAAAGAAGACAGGGAGAAAGAGTTGTGGGGGCACTCCTGCCGCCCCTGCATACCGGAAGCGCAAGGTGTGCGGCCTCTTTGTGCCAGAGGGCAGTTCAGGTGACTCATCCAAGCGACGACAGAACAAAAGGATGGCCTAGGCTGATCTGGGCCAAGTTTTGTGGAGGTCGCACTGGTGGTCCTCTGTTAGTTTTCCGTTTTGTATCTCCTCCGTTAGTGTAAGGTTATGGTTAAAGGTCTATGTCTTAGCAGGGGGGATGGATGTCCAGGCCAGTGTCTATGCAGTCATCAGAAACTTAAGTTTTATAAAGGAGAGTTGAAAAAAAAACTAAGTCCTTCCTTGGTAACATTAGAGAATCTGATTGCTGCATAGACGTTGCCGATGTTCAGTATACAGACCATTTTGTATTTACAGATATAGTTGTTTATAACTGTTTATAGTTAGTTAGTCTTAGGGGTCTGCTAGTTTGAGTTACTAATACAAAAATTTACCCAATTTTAATATACGGGTGATAGATGGTGTGATTAGAAACTCATAACTGTGTAAATTTTATTTTTACTATCAATAATATATATCAATCTTACTGAGCAAAATAATAATAATAATTGGACATTTTTTCTAGTATGTTTGGTGTGCTTGCATGCTCTTTTTTTAGGGTAGACACCTTTTCATTTTATTGGAGAGGCTGCCTAGTGATTTCATCATCCCACCGGACTACCTCAAAGCAATAAATCTCCACAGCAAGAGCTCAACAAAAACATTAGTTCCTTATCTATAGGGGTAGAGACTACTGCAATACTTATATTTTTGGTATGCTATGCAACAATGGGCTGATCATTTTTTTAATGTGAGTTTTCTTTATCATTTTTAACATATTCAAGAGTATAGCTAATAATTTGACACAAAATCAAAATTGGCATTGCAGCTGTGATCTATAAACAAACTTCCTCACAAATAGCCTACTTTAGAGAAAATAAAACATAACCATTGTTGGTCTTGAAAATATATTTTATTATTTGTATGGTGATATCATCAAAGAAGCTCATTTGCATTTATTTACAAATCAAACAAACTAGAATATCCATTGCTATATATACAAATGTATATGTACACACATGTACAAGTACACCCATAAATATATGTACAAGTACACCCATACATATATGTATGTATATATTTGTACACATATACACATAAATAGATAGATAGATATACACATATTAAATGTAAATCTTAAATTTATTTTTATAGTAACTTTAAAATTCTAAATTCATATTAAGAAATATTCAAAGATAATTTATTCAAAATATTCTAAAGATTTAAAATAATTAAAATTTATCTTTCAAACTATTCTAAATTAACATACATTTTTATAATAAATCTTATAAAATAATTATTAATATTAAATAAATTATATATACATATACATATATGAATACTTTTACAATTATTGTAAATTTTTTAATTCATATTAGAAAATATTCAAAGATGACAAATTAAAAATATAAACTTTAAAACAATAAATTCTATTTTTAAAAATATTCTGTATTAATATATATTTATGATAAATACTATAAAATAATAAATAATAATTTTTTTTATATAGAATGATTCCTATAATTTAAAATATATATATAATTTATATATGATTTAAAAGTAATAAGCGTTCACATGGGCCATCAAATTCCAGATTGGTATCTCGAGTTATATCACGCAACTTGTCATTGGTGGCCTTTCCTATTGGTGAAAAAGGAAGTGTTGAAATATGGTAGGTGGAATGCTAATTTGTTCATATGCTCTCTTATCATCCCAGAGCAGCTTTGTGGTTGTGGTTGTTAATGACGAAAAAGCAAAACAAAAGTGAATTGGTCCTTTTCAACTTGTATTATTATTATTATTAATGTCACTTGTATGGTGTCATGTTATTGGGAGTTGAGTTCATGGTTAAACAGGAAACAAATATGCTAAAACCCATTATTCAAACCATATAGTTCTCCTAGTTCCCATGATGTTACCCTCAAAAGTTCTTAAATATTTTTCACCAATGAAAACTAAGCAATGTGCCTAAATTTATGCATGAAAAGCCACACTAGTGTTTAGTTTCATCTTATCACAAATCACATGTAATACGGTGTGCCCAGCTGTGTTTTACAGGCAGTCCAAAATGCTGTAAGATTACAGTTGAGTTGTAAAACCAGTAACTATAACAAAATATTGATGAACAAATAGATATAAAAAATTCTTTCATATGGCATATAAGTAAATGCTTTCATATGATATATAAGTAAATGCTTTCATATGTGGACTCCAAATCCAAAAAATTGAAAACACAATTATAGTTTCGTGCACTTACTTTGGTCAGTGTGCATATGCCGACCATTGTCCATCATAGTTTCTTCTTAAGTATTTTTATGTTAAATTGTTTTTCATAATCACCCACTATGCAATCAATCTTATTCAAAGTTTGACTTCAGTATATGCAGCCACCGTCTGCAGCACTTTTTTTCAAAATAATAATTTATTAAAAATGAAAGCATTGTCACATGATAGATTTACTGTATTAATAATTATTAACATTAACATGTGCTTATCATATTGAGCATATATTGAATCACAAAAGTTTTATTTGACTTTGTGTAACATTTAAATATAGATATCAAATTACGCGATATCTGAATATGATAAAGTTTTAGAAGAAAATAATGAAGGCATATTAGCATTTAGTAATTTGTATAAATAGGTATTGTATGTGTTCTTGGCTTTGATTGACTAATAGGTTGAACAGTTTTAAAAGCGAGCTCTGGCTGCACATTAGGCTGATTGTCACATCTAATGTTTGTTTCTTCGGTACAATCAGAAAGATGAATTTCTTCATTGGGGATTCTATCCACTCAATCTGTGAAGTGTACTCCAGGAGTACTCTAACTCTGCCTCTACCTCCTACCTCATTCACTTCGGGACACTGCCTTTCTCTTTCTACCTCTACCTCTACCTCTACCTCTACCTCGTGCCATGAATCTCAGTATACCTGCATGAGGATAATCATTTAACACTAAATAATCATTTAATAGCAAAATGAAACCTTCCACAACATTTATACCAAATAGTGAACATTATAAATGAAATGGATGGTATTGAGACAATCATTGTTTAATTTCATCACTATACATACAAGAAATGAAGCATGGTTGATGGGCGCAAGTTACAGGTTGCAAAGCAAAATAAAACATGTATGTAATTGTGCACACATGACTATAACATTTTATTATAACCCTTAATACAAAATTATGTATACATAAACATAATTATTTATAGATAATTATGTATATGTATAGATAATTATGTACACATATAATTAATAAGAAACCCAATTTTAAAATTACAATGTACCTAATTGCAAGTGTTTAGGCATATGGGTCTGTTCATTTGTTTCACTTATGCATTGGGAAATGGTGGACACTAAATCCCTCTTGTACATGTTGTGTCCATTGTTGACCATGTACATGTCTTGTCTTGGATGCATGTCCAAACATCATGGAAAAACATAGCTTTGAACACATTTGGAGATTATGTAGGTTTGTACACAATATACATGTGTATGCATATGTATGTATACAGTATACATGGCTACATTTATAATTATGCATACATTTATAGTGTAATTATGCATACAGAAAATCATTGAACATCATTTGAAAAAATGATGACAAAACAAAATGGAATGCATGTATGAAGAAGCAAATTTCATCATTTTAATGAAACCCTTTATGCATAAGGATAATCATTTAACAACAAAATGAAACCCTCCATGACATATACAAATTTATGAATACATATACAAATTTACGTATACATATGCATATACAAAATAGAAGATTGCACCATTTAATGAAAGAATAATAATGTATGCATATACATAATTGTGTATACATATACATATACGAAGTAGCAGATTGCGGAATTTTAATGTAACCCTTCATGCATAAGGATAATCATTTAACATCAAAATGAAACCCTCCATGACACATACCAAATAGTAAACATTTTAATAAAATGGAAGGCATTTAAAAAAATGATGACACTAGAAAGCAAAATGCATGAAATAAAATGAAAGCAGGTGATGGGGGAGGTAACTATGATATGTTTAAAAAAAATTATTGGTGTCATTATTATAATTTATGTGGGCAGTTTGAAAGCTTGACATGAATTATACGATGCTACCGATATAAGGTTATAAAATGAATGAAGCTGCAGTTTATGTATTTAGAACTTACGAATAAATATACTTCATAGAGAACATTAAACTCAGTTTATGCTTTTAGATCCTATGAATAAATAATCTTCATAGAAAATAGTTAACGTATTTACTTACACTGAATGAAAAAATTATATATACAATATAAACTTCTATGCTTACACTCAGTGAAAATAGTATATATGTTTTAGACCCTAAGATTACATAAACTTGATATAAAACAATAAATTTACAATATTTTAATCTATGAAATAGTAAATTTTGTCGTCACACCAAAAGCATGTATTGGTGATGGAGAGGGATCTCATCGTGGATATAGTTGTTACGCCAACACCCCCCCTTACATGATAGAGTCGGATACAACCACATACCATGTGGGATTCACACCCACTATAGACCACATCGATAAACCAAACTTACGCGGACTCGAACCGATGACCTGTGCTATGATACCGTGTAGATTTTGTCGTCACACTAAAAGCACGTACTGGTGGTGGAGAGGGATCTCATCGTGGACATAGTCGCTACACCAACAAAAATCATATGAGAACAATTAAGAATAGTGTACCAACCTAAACAAGGTCTCTTTGATCAAGAATGTGTAGAAAATTCTTCCTTTGCAAACAATCGGTCATTTCATACTTGCATATCTAATTTAATTCTCATATTTGTCGATTTGGTGTTATAATTTTTTTTACTTTTTTTGTGTGTCTATCTGGGAGCCTTACACCAATTGTTGAAAATGCATATACCATTTGCAGATAGAGTTAATACATGTAGAAGTGCAAAGCAATTTGGGAGAAAGTGCATATGATAGCTCATTAAGTTTATTTTTGTTTTTTAAATTGTCATATGAAGAACCAATAACTGTTCACTTATATTTGTAATTTGAGTACATTTGTACTTTTGGACCACTTGCATAAAGTGGTTTTTGTGAACATTTAGGTTTTTAAAAAATGATTTCTTGTCTTTATTTGTGCAACTAAGATTGTATGTTAATTATATAGGACCAGTAGTAGTTCAATTTTTATTTTATTTTATTAACTACTTAATCATGAATGAACATGTATTGGAAGTTAAATAATTATTTATTTAATTCATTGTGTATATTGACTTACAGAATTATTTGTTTTTGAGGAGTTACTTTATATTTATATTTATATATATATATATATATATATATATAGTTATTGGATCCCATTCACTATTGCTCCTTTTCCCACCCAACCAAATTGATCTATTACTTATTCTACACTAATCTTTAATAGATGACTGGCTGAGCACTTCTAATTGCAATTAGAGGACGAGAAGATAATATAATACATTTGTGTACCTGCTATTTCTACTAATTTCAAAATGTGTAAACATTATCCTTTATAATGCAAGTCTTTTGGGCACGAAAATGTGCAATGAATTATGCCAAATTCTTTCCACTGAAGATGGACAAATCTGTCGTTTATGTAAGTGCATTCCAGAGAAGCATAATCACATAGTGCATATAGGATGGTATTAGAAGTAGCCGTCCTCAATTAAATATATGTGCAGTCCCTCCATTAAATACATATAACTTATTAAGAAAAGAGCATGGGAAGTCATCACCTCTAGACAGGACAAACTGATTCTCCATTATGGCAGCCTCTTTCCTTTATATAAGATGCATAGAATCCCCACTTTTCATTACGAATTCAGAGCTTAAAATCTGAAACTATTTTCTGCTAATTGTTTCAAACAAGCTACATAACTATGAAGTCAATTACGTGGTTTGTTTTTGCACTTGTTGTTCTACAGCCTGCTGGAGGAGTCAGTGGCCAGCTTAACAACTACTTTTACAGTTATACATGTCCATATTTGGAGAGAATTGTGTCAAGTGTTGTGCGATCTGCTGTGATGAATGAAACAAGAATGGCAGCTTCTCTTCTTCGCCTCCATTTTCATGACTGTTTTATTAACGTGGGTATTTTTCTTTCTTTGTATTACTATGACAATTAACACTGGATTGTAATCTTAGCTTTCTAATAACATGTTATATGGTGTTGTGGATGAATGTTTTTTTCTTCTGCTTTTCATTATATCTGAGTCTTGCATGTTGTTCTTGTTCATTTACTCTACGTTGTCTGAACTTTGTGGTAAATTTATTAGTTTTTAAAGTAGAGATTCAGATTTACTTCATAATAAACAACTAGTACTGCTTAACTAAATGATAAAAGATCATCGAATCTTGTCTAGTAGTCTACTAAACTGCAGCTGTACCTTTATAGTGCCATTGATTTTTTATTGAATTGTGGGTATTACTATAATAAGTTTACCTCTTTTCTTGTCAATACATTTTCATTGAGGAATAGAATGTTTTGTTCTCAAAAGTATGATTGCAAATAGAATCCAAAGAAATAGAAAAGTTTAATGGGAATCAATAGCATATGGTAGCATATGGTTCTTAATCATGCCATAAGAAAATAGAATTAAATACGAATGTCAATGGATCTTAAAAAATTATAGTTATTTGATGGCCAAGGGTACAAGCAGGGAGGTCATTTGAATTAAAGTGCATGAGTAAATGAATATGAATACAATTGTATTATATAATTGTAGGCATTAAAAATTGTGGGTATTGGACCAGGAGATGTCCATGTTCGTATAATATATAATAGAGTTTGTAGGTTACTCTGTAAAATAAAATTGAATAAATTGAATAGTTGTTTTTCTCTTGCTTAGTTGAGTGGAAAGTGAAGAGATGAGAAGATAATAAAGAAAATGGTATAGTTTTTTATTAGGTCGGCAAGGATCGAAAGGATCCTGGTCTCATTTACAAAGAGGTAAAAAATGGTATAGTTATCTAATAACATTCCCTAGTATTAATTCATTTAAGAAATATATCATGGCTGTCTAAATTTTCTTTTAACTTTTTTCAGTAGGTGAAAAAACATTATATAGCTAATATTTATAATGATAAAAAGAATTGTAAGGACCTTTTTCTATAAATTGAATTTTTTTTTTTTCTACATAACTAGATAAGACTTCATATTAATATGAAAGACCATAAACTTGTAATCAGTCTAATTTGGTTTTTCACACAACCATGGAGAGTTTGAAGAGACTTGAAAATGATTTTGTCTATAGTTATAATTCTGACTAATAGTTTAGTAGGGAAGCGTTTCTAATAAGGATTATTCTGGTTAGATTGGAAATGAAAATAGATTTTAACCAACCTAGTAAATCTCAGTAGGAGAAGTAAGCTCTGTTATGCGCTACTCTATCGGCTATTGTATCCCCTTATTATACGCATTACCATATTGACTAGAGTCATAAAGAAATTCAGGTTCAATCGATCTAATTCATATTACCAAGAAGACTTTTGATTACGCATCAATTTAATGGCTACAATAAAAATAATCTAGAGTCTAGGAAGGACTCGTAATTTCTGTAAGTTCAATTTAGAATTTAAAAAATATACATTTACCTCACCGGGTTGTCTGGTAAAAATATTATTTTTTTATTATGTTCATTGATAGGGATGTGGTCACATCAAGTGATATCTAATTGTAATATTTTATCCGCTCAATCATGAGAAAAATGAAATTCCCTTCCACTATCTGTATCCCATGTCTCTGAGTGACCTTTTAGATTGCATGTCTCTTAGATGGAACACAGTCAGACTCCACTAGGAATGCAAATGGACTATAAGACAATTGTAAATGTGTTTTTCACACAAGTAACTTTTTAAATCACGATTATAGTGCAAGATGTTTTTTTCCTTGGATTTTTGTATGTATGGAATTGTTCTACCTGCTCCAATAAATCCAACAATTGTCACAAGAGTGCATTGATAGAATTTATAAAGTAGTACTGATGGATTTCACCTGCTTTTAATACAGGGATGTGATGCCTCAGTTTTGCTAGATGACACAGACAGCTTTGACGGAGAGAAAACTGCCCGTCCTAATCTTAACTCAGCTAGAGGATTTGAAGTCATTGACACAATAAAAGGAGCTGTGGAAAGATCATGCAATGCCACTGTGTCATGTGCAGATATTCTCAGCCTTGCAGCTAGAGATTCAGTTTATATGGTGAGTAATTTTCTTCTAAGGAGTTTCACTCAATGAAATCTAAATATCTTTCATATATTCATGTTCGTATAGGGAAAGGACCTAGTATCTGCACATCCTAACTTCACGCACTTGTAGATTTTAAATAGTATGTCGGATTTTGACGATTTTGTTTTGGTTGTTTCTTTATGCAAGTTAACTGCTTAAAGCTAAGATTTCAGTTCCTAGGTATTCACGGATCTCTCTGTAGAGACAATCGAACAAAGAGTGGTCAAAAAGTGGTTATTTCAAAGTGCCACCTGATACCCACTATGTTCTTGCACCAATACTCGTTCACTCAAAAATGTCAGTACTTGTGGCCAAATGTCCCATTAGTCATTATGAAATGTCCCAATAGTGGTGCAAAAATGGGTCAATTACCAACCAAAAATGCTAAAAAATGATTGTCTATTAGTACACGTGTGATCAGCTATTGGTACATGTGTTATCATTTTTGGGGCTCCTTTAATATTAATAATTGAGGGGTCCATATGACAAAAACATCACGATTATTGAATCCCTAACGATTACTGGGTCCTTTCCCTTATAAAGAGAGTATTGACATTTACACACATATATACATGCATGTACGTACATATGTACATATACACGTACGCATGTATGCACATACACATATACACATACATACATATACATATGCACATACATATACGTAAACACACACATATATACATACCTACACACTCACTTATAATTACTAAAATGCTTATTCTAATTTTCTTTTATCTATGCAAGACTGGGGGACCTTACTGGCAAGTAAACCTGGGAAGAAGAGATGGTACAACTGCAAATAAAAGTGCAGTAAACGCCAACATCCCATCTCCATTTGATTCACTTGATACAATCATCAAAAAATTTCAGAGTATTGGGCTTTCAGTTCAAGATATGATAGTACTCTCAGGTAAAAAAAGGGACTTCTAAGTTTTGAGCGAAAATGGTTAAATGATTATAATATTAACTGGAATTAGTGAAAAGTTATAAAACAAAATTTCCAAGCTTTATTTGCTTGTCTTAAAGAGTTTTACTAACTAGGCACTAGGTTATTAGTGAAATCATCTACTTAATTCTGTGATTTCCAAAGGGGTATCCTAATTTTCCTGCGTAATTAGTTTCTTCCATTTTCTTTGTTTCCATGCTATCTTAAAATTGTTGTTCCAGTTCCACTCTGAAGAGAGTACGAATTTGTTTCCTTAAAAGCTGGTTTTGTTTCCACTTCCACTCTGATGTTAAGGTTCACAAGTTATGACCTCCATAATCTATGTACACATAGTGGATTAATATAAGCTTAGTGCATTGTCAATCTTTTTGTGTTCACTTTTTTGGGTTTATGTGTTTGGTTTAAACATTCTATTTTAAAAATTGATTTATTTAATAGTTTATTTTAAGTCACATTAATAGATGAATTCTATTGGAGAAGTCAGTGTAATTTCAGATTAGTCACCTAAATAAGTCAAAGCTTAGAGTGTGTTATCTAAGCCCAATCAGATTTATGGAAGATTTAATTTTCTAAATTTTTTAATTTCACATTTTGTTTAGCATTATCTTTCGAAAGGTCTACTGGAGTTTCACTCTAAAGTTAGTATGAATTGTTTTTCTACAAGCTTATTTGACTTTCTTGATTTCAAGGTTTTCTTACATTACTTTGACCATATTTGATCTTTGTCATTGTTCCCATATCATTAGGGAAAAAGTTCATAAACAAATTTATTTCATTATATACATATATAACTTGTACTTTGTATTAGTTTTTCTTTATTCTAAAGCATCAATCTTCATTTGACTTTTTAGACATTTCTTTTTCCTTCTAAGTTATATAGGGTCTATGGTTTTGGTTGTTGATTTGTGTAGGTGATTTTATCTTAGATCACATTGATAGGTGGGTCTTATTGGAAAAACTAGTGTGATTTCAGATTAGACACTTTAACATATCAAATCTTAGAGTGCATTGTTTAAGCCCCACTAAATCTATGTGAAATTAATTTTTTTAAATTCGTAATCTCACATTTTATTTGTTCACATTTATCATTGGAAGCTTTACTAATTTCACTTTGAAGTTAGTATGAATTGTTTTTCTATAAGCTTGCTTTAACTTTCTTAGGTTTCGAATACATCAATGTAATTATGTCTATCATTGTTCCTCTATTGATGAGAGAGGACAAAGTTTATAAAAAGTTTATTTCAATACAATTTTCCTGAAATGAAATTGTGTATAATTTTTAAAATAGACAATTTGAATCTTACCTTATAATTCACCATCAGAGCAAAGAAGATTTATTTCATTCTATACGTATATACCTTATACATTGTAAATTACCTTTTCTTTATTAAAAGTATCAAATCTTCAATTGGGTTTTGCCAATTTCACAGTATAATTGACATGACTTAGTTTCTCTAATTATGTTGGTTCACATTGATTTATTGGATGATGTGTGGCGTGTTTCATTCAGGTGCTCATACAATAGGCTCTGCTCACTGCAATACTTTCAGCTCAAGGCTATTCAATTTCAACAGTACAAGCAGCCCAGACCCAACAGTTGAGCAGTCCATGTTAGGGGACCTGCAAAGCCTGTGCCCAGATGGCAGCAGTGATCCTGACACACTTGCCCCACTGGACTCTATGACCAAAGACACATTTGATAATTACTACTTCAAGAATCTTCAAAACAATAAGGGCCTTCTTCAGTCTGATCAGGCTCTGTTCTCAACTCCAAATGCATCTACTGCGCTCTATGTTAATTACTACAGCAATTTCCCCAATGCCTTCTTCATGGACTTTCGTGTTTCTATGCTGAAGTTGGCAAACCTAAATGTTCTTACTGGATCAAATGGAGAAATTAGGAAAAATTGTAGGTTTAGGAATTGATGCTCAATTGAGAAACTCTTTATGGAAAATCAGTGATAGCATGATTTCCAAGTAGTTGTTAGGTCAAGTAGTAAAGTAGTGGGATGTATAGTGCATAGTGCTATGCAAATTAATTATGTTAGATCAGACTATGGAGCTTCTATACTGTACTATTGCTTTCTTAAAAGATGAGGAGTTATGAATATTTACTTAGTGCATTCTCGTCCCTTCTCATTGGGGTATTGCTCAGAAGAGAAGAGCTGATTATAATCTTCTCTTCTCACAGTGAATTGTCTAAAATGGAAAACAACTTATAGTTTTTTAAGTGGCTAATTGACAATGCAATAGAACGTTTGGTTTGAATTTTATATAAAGTTATTATGGCTTTCTAGCATTTATGTCCTTTTAAACTCGCATGTTCTCTCTTCTATTACTATTGGAGCCCATAGGGAAAGTCATTAGGATGGATGATACTAACAGATTGGTTCCGCACATGGATGTGAGGGTTCTTATTTCTTTGAAGCCTGGGTGTGACATCCCTACGACTCTTGAAGTTAACATCTTAAATCAAATTTTTTCCTGCCTATTGAGATTCTTGGCGGGCTTAATGCCTGTTTTCTTTGTAAAAAGGAAGGCCATCTTCGCAAAGATTGCCCCATCATTAAAAGGAAATCTCCCATTGTCAAACCCTACAGTCATTCTACTTCCCCGTCAATTGTCAATCAAAGCTCGGAACCAACAGTGACTACCAACATTTCACAACCTACTCCTTCCGAAGCTGCTCCTACAACGTCTCAGCCCTCGCTTGGTTCAAAGAGTGGCAAAATTCCTGCCCCGTCTGTTGTTCCAGCTCCTACTGGTTTGGGTACGGACCAGGGAGATGGGTTTCAAACTGTCACAAAAAAAATCAAACAAGAGGCGTAGAAAGGTTGCACGACAGATGCCTTTAACAGACGTTGATTGTTCTGCTGCTCCTTCCCCGGCCCCAACGTCCTCATCCCCTGTGACCCCCGTTATTGACTCCTCCATTGTTTTTTCCCCTCAAGATTCTATCCCCGAAAACTCTACTAAGTTGACCCATGCTGAATCTTCATCCAGTAGATTCCCTGATAAATCTTTCAAGGAGTTGGATGAAGGATATGTTATTGAAATCATCCCGGCTGATGCTAATAACCCTCAATGTCCTAGTAGCTCGATCGCGGACATGGATATGGCCTTACCTGTTTCTAAAGGCGAAGATTCTGATTACAAAGGTGATTTCCCTAAATCAAAACGAAGAGGGAGACCCTTGGGATCCAAAAACAAAAATTCATCTGTGAAAAAGGGTGAGATTCCCTCCCCAGCGTATCTAATTCCTCTCTCTCACCCGGTTCATCATGAAGTGCATTTCTTGGAACATCAGGGGATTTAAATCCCCAGACAGGAAATCAGTTATCAAGCGTACTCTGAATTCCCTTGGTAATTTTGATATTCTTATGATGCAAGAACTTAAGGCTACTGGATTCATGCTTGAAGTTAACTTGTCCTATATATGGAATGATGCAGTTAAATTTTACACTAATCATCCAAGGGGTAGGGGTGGGGTTGTTGTTTTAATCAGTCCCAAATGGTCTGGTATGATCACTGGTCATGGCATCTCCCCTTGTAATAGGGCCCTATGGGTCACTTTCAATATTAATGGCTCTTCATTTGGTGTTTGCTCCGTTTACGCATCCAATGATTATAAGGAAAGAACTGACCTATGGGCTTTGCTTACCGCCCTTCCTGACATCCCTTGGATGATAGGAGGAGACTTTAACATGATTGAATCTCATGTTGACAAATCTGGTGGCCTCCCCTTTTCTTGGAAAGATTTGGCAAAAATTTACTGGAATAGACTCAAACATACTAAATTGTTGTTTGATCCCCTGGCTGGCAGTAAAGATTGTAATCCTGATTTATGGTTTACCTGGTGCAATTCCCAAAGAGGTCGCTCTAGGATATACTCTAGAGTTGACCGCTTTTATGCTCATAAGAATTTCTTTTCTGCTATACCTGACAAGAAGGGAAACCTTGTTGTTGTCACTCTGACCTCCCTTTCTGACCATTACCCTATCTCTATTTGTTTTGAGTTTAATAATTATCTTGCCTAAGGTAAACCCAAGAACCCAAAAATTATCCTTAACTCTAGTTTATTGTTTGATGAAGACGTCATGTCTGCTATCAACCTTATTAGAGTCATTAATAAAAACAATCTCCCCACCTCCTCTCACATTGAAAGATGGAAACAAAATGTGTCTGCTTGGCAAAACTTTCTGCAGATCATTGGTATAAAGAAAGCTAAAGACTATAGGTTCCTTGATAAGAAGCTCTCCTTGGATCTCCATTCTGCTGAGCTTGAGATTCAAGCCAGTCCCTTGGATGAAAATCTTGCTTACAATGTTACTAAAGCTAGGGATACCCTTAGGAAGCATCAACAGATCAAAATCAGAGGAGCTAAGATTAGATCTCGAGCACATTGACTCCAATTTGGAGATCAGGGGTCAAAATTTTTTCTCAACATCCTTAAACAAAAACAAGCTAATGAATCTATAGTTAGAATTGTCATTGATAATAATGAAGTCACGGATCTTGATGACATTAAAGAGGCCTTCTCTTCATTTTATCATAATCTCTTTACCTCTAAAGATACTTAAGAAGCTAAAAATCTTAGAAACAGTTGTAAATCTCTCATCCCTAATAGGATCTCTAATGATGATGATGTCATTCTTAGTAAAGAAATCGCTATTGATGAAATTGAAAAAGCCATTAACTCCCTTAAGAATGACAAGGCTCCCGGCCCAGATGGTCTACCTGTTGAATTTTGCAAAGCCAACATTAACTGGGTTTGCAGTGACCTTTATGATATTTACTTTGAAGCTTTAAGTAAAGGTACTCTTGGAGATCACATCAACAAGGGAATCATCAAACTAATCCCTAAAGATGGGGATAAGGGTTGCATCAAGAATTGGAGGCCCATCACAGTTCTCAATGTCTCTTATAAAATTCTTTCTAAAACTCTTCCTCTTAGACTGGAAAATATTCTGCCTAAGTTTATTTGCTCCACTCAAACTAGTTTTATTAAAAGTAGATACATCTTGGAAAATCTTATTACTAGTTGGGAAGCTATGAGTTGGGCTAATCATTCTCATCAAGATGTTGCTATGTTTCTTTTGGATTTCGAGAAGGCTTATGACCGAGTTGAGTGGGGTTTTATCTCCATGATGCTTGAGGCCTTTGGCTTTCTTGAAGTTTTATGTAACTTTGTTAAAAGTTTTCTTAAAGACGCCTCTGCTCAGGTGAATATGAATGGTTCTCTGTCTAACTCCTTCCCACTTGGCAGATCTATCAGACAGGGATTCCCTCTTGCCCCTGCCCTCTTTGCTTTTGCTTCAGATGCCCTGTTTTATATCCTCAGAGATAATAGTCTTTCTCCTTGTGTCAAAGGTATTTCCCTTCCTGACAACTCTGAGCTGATCAATTGCCAATTTGCCGATGACAGCCTTATTCTTTGAAGCTACTAAAAATAACTTTGAAGCTCTTAATAATAAGCTTAATTTTTTTTGTTCCATCTCAGGTGCTAAATTGTGCCACTCCAAATCTATGCTACTCGGTTGGAATGATAAACCTCCAGACTAGTTGTGTAATTTTGGTTATCAATGGGGAGGCCCTCACTACATTGTGAGATACCTCGGCATTCCTATTTCTATTGATCCTTCCCTCAAGGATATGTGGTCCTGGATTAAGGAAAAAATCTTCAAAAAGCTTGGTAAATGGCACAATAGACCTCTTTCTCTAGCTAGCAGAGTTCAAGTGTGCCAAAAAATTCTCTCCTCCTATAACATCTACTACTCCTCTGCCTGGATGTTTAATAACTACCAGATTCTTGAAATTCAGAAGGTCATTAGGAATTTCCTCTGGTCTGATGGCAAAGGAAATAAAAAGATCCACGCAATTAAATGGGATTGGTGTCATACTGACAAGCTCCTTGGAGGGTTGGGTCTTAAGGACCTCAAAATTCAAGGGATAGCCCTTGCGGCCAAATGGATCTTCCACTCCCTTGAAGGTGACAAACCTTAGAAAATCTTTACTAGGAATAATATTGAAAGAGGTTACCCCAAACATGCTAAGTCTTGGAAGAACCTTCCTCTATGTGATCTTATTGGAGGGAACTTCCCTGTCATTGTCCAAGGCTCTGTTGTCTTTAAATCCATATGGAAAGCCTAGGAGCATGTTAGGAGTCTCTTGCTTAATAGGGACTTTCATGATTCTAGTCACCTTCATGGTGAAAGATCCATTTGGTGGAATCTTCATCTTTCTGGCAAACCTCTTGCCCTCTCCCAAGGATGCTCTGCTAAATCTTGGTCTTACTTGGGAATCTCGCAATTCATTAATCTTTATGAACAAGATTGTCTTCTCAGTTGGGAAGACCTCAAATCTAAATTTGGTATCCCTATTTCTCAAAAGAGGACCTACACCATGATCTCTAAAGCTTGCAAAGGGCTTCCTACTGACTGTCATGTAGACTCCCATAGATTTCTTAATTTTAAATGGCCAGATGGTACTATTGTGAATAAAATCAAGTCTAAGAACATCTATAATGTTATTGCTTACAATGATTCCATTATTAAGCATGTGAATAACTTATGGTATTCGGAGCTAGATATATGTGCTTGGAAATTTTTTTTAATAAACTATGGAACAACTCTATTGATCCTAAAATTAAAGGCTTTAAATGGCTATTGACTCTTGACAAACTCCCTCTTAGGAAGGATCATTCTTCTGTGGAGAGTTGCAGCATATGTGGGGTTCCTGATACTTGTAGGCATATTTTATTTGATTGTACTGTGGCTAAGGAAATTTGGTTAATGTTTGGAATTACCTATCCTAAATCTATTAATATTTTTGAAATCATATCTAGGCATATATGTGGTTTAAAGAAAGATACTAATCTTTTTTGGAACATTCTTTCATCTAATATTCTTTGGCAGATTTGGAAAATCAGAAATGAAGAGAGATATCAAAACAACTCCAGAACTCTTACAGAGTCTTTTCGTAAGCTCACATATTTTAAAATTTCCTTGCAGGTTTATGTGAACATGATATTAGAACGAGAGAAGCTCAAGATATTTCTCAAAACGGGACACACCACTATGTTTGTCTTTCACATGAAAGATGGGTACGAATGGAGGAAACACTTTGATAATCTTGAGGCCTTTGAGGAAACTTTGAAAAAGCTTAACCAGGAGATCAACAAGAAGAAGAACGTTGCTAATGACAAAATCCTTATGTTAGATCAAATCCCGAAGAAAAAGAATATCATTTGGATGGAAGGCCCAATGGGCTGGACTTCATGGGCAGAAATCTTTGAGAACATCCTTCACTAGCTGCTATTTCTTTTCTGCCTAGTCTTTATCCTTTTTGAGATCTTATCTTGATGACTCTGTGATGCTTTCGGTGTGAGACCCTGCCTCCCATTTGTATTCTCCAATGTAAACTTTCTCTTTTTGAAATCCTTGAAATTAATACAAAAAAAGTTATCAAAGAGCATTGATCGAGACTCAGACATATGATTCAATATTCAATGAATGAAATGCTTAGGACAAGGATTGTTGTTCCCTTGTTTTTTTATTATATTAGAGCTTATTAATATATTTTGTATATTAATCTCATCATTTTTTACTTATATTTTGGATACTTTTTTAATGTCATTTTTCATTTCTTTAGTTTTCTTTTATAAGCTGTTTTGGAATTCTTCTTCAAATTATATTTCTTTCTAGGAAATTTCAAAACTTTACTTTAGAACTCTACAAGGTTCCTATTGGAATGTAAGCCCCACTTGGAACCTATAACTTATTTCCAGGTTCCAATCTTTACCTACAACCTACTTCCGTGTTTCTTTTTATCTTTCTTTTGTAAGTTCCTAGTGGGTTCCGACCTTTGCTTGGAACCTAAAACTTAGTTCTAGGTTGTGGGCTCCTCCAACAACCTAACTCCTAGCACCTCTTCCCACCTACTCCATCCTTTATGCATTTACGTCAAGTATGGTCGTAATTACTCAACTGGGTTACCTATCCTTCTTTTAGTTATTCTTTCAAACTTTGCACTTTCAATCTTTGTCATATTTAATGACAAAATGATAAATAAATAAAAAAAGGAACCTAACACCAAACATTGAAGCTCACTATCTAGGACACCAAGACGTGTAAACATTTGCATATCTTATACTCGTTTGTATAATAGTTGTGGTAAAAGTTCCCAAAACATTTTTTTTTTATCTAAACCTAGTCCAACCTATGAATACACAAACAAAGAAAAATGTTGGATCTTTTCAGGATCTTGCCTTAGTCAAACTGCCATTTTGGTCTTTCAACCCCAATAGCTAGCCAAGATATATAAAATAACTGAAAAGTGTGTGCTCTTAATCCTAAATGCATTATGGGATAAAGAGTAGTGACATAAAATAATATCAATAATGGTTTCAACCCTAGTCTACAAAGAAAGTGAACCATTGTACATGATAAAATAAAAATTATAAATATGGTATATTTGTACAATTGGTTTTGTCCAACAACTAAACAACATGAAATAGAAAAGAATAACAAGAATTAATAACTCAATGAAACAATATTACCAGCAGTAAAGAGCCCTAAATGGACTTTAACAATATGTAGGATGTGTATTTCTTTTCAAATATTCAAATGGTTTCCAAGAGCAAGAGAATGCTAAGAAATCCATAGTTCCATGAAAAATTTTGGTATAGTTTCCACAAAGAAACAAGGAGAAGGTAAAAGAGAGTTGTAAAGATGAAAAGTATCCTCAAAATGTGAAGGGAAAATTGGTTTTCTTTTCTCAAATGAGGGAAAGAAAAACATTATTTTTTAATTACAAAATTTACATCAAATGTCATAGACAAGCATCGCTATAAACAAGTTTTTGAATTTTGAGAATTTTTGGGACATTAGAATGTTGCAAGTTACATCTAATATTTTGCATGTTTCTTCACAAAAATGATTGAAAATGCATTGATCTCTTTACCTATATGAACAAGGCCTTTGTTGAAATAAATGTATTTAAATTTCTTATTAATTTGGATTCTAAAGCAAGTTTGTAATGTAATGTGAAATTGTGGGAGTGAACAATTTTCTACATTCTAAGGTGGAATAAAATACATAGAAGACAATGAACATGGATGTGACTATATAAGGTGAAATGATAATCAATGGTAGATCACCATTTCACACGTATATATTGGAAAGGGCCCCTAAATCCTATCCC
The DNA here is from genome assembly GCA_018584345.1 of Thuja plicata. NCBI lineage: Eukaryota > Viridiplantae > Streptophyta > Pinopsida > Cupressales > Cupressaceae > Thuja > Thuja plicata. The sequence continues at coordinate 3,843,381 of MU224826.1, read as the reverse complement.
CAAGCCAAATCATATTTGTACAACCCACGAGATCTTATGTTTATAATCAAAAGAAGATGTGAAAGCAAGGTACAATAATATATCTTATCTAATGTGTAAAGTAGATACAAGATGTAGGGAAAATGATGTGTGTACCTAAAAATGGAAGAGGAAGAAACTGTGCAAAATGCTGGTATTTTATCTGGCAGAGACCCGAAATGTCTCGGTACCTGAATCCAGTAGTCTGTAATCTGCAACTTTCTGTTCTATCCCAGGAACAGGTCAAAAGTGGTTTAACTTGTACCCAGGTATAGGTTGAAGGTTCAACCTATACCCAAACTACTCAAAATTAGAACCAGAAAATGGATTTGGGCAAGCCTCTAGACTGTGTTTCTGGTTCTATAACTAGAATCTACAACTTGAATTCTAGGCTATATGTTGAAGGTTCAAACTATACCTGATACTGTTAGAATCCGGAATAGAGAATAGATCTGGAAAGTTCTCTCAACTACGTACTTAGATCTGTAATTAAATCTTCATTCTGAAACTGTGCCTGCACACAAGAAAGAAGGGGAAATTATTGGGGGAAAGGGGCTTGTCTTGGTCAAGCCCCCGTTTAGGAGTTATCCTTGAAATGAAATAAGTAAAGCATGTAAAACAAGACAAATGTAAGTTTTCACGTTACTTTCCAAACCCTTGTGGGTGGATACAGATCTGCTATACCCAAAAATATGTATGATTTCTTTGATTGAATGTTGAATTGTAGAATGTAGGATGTCTTCGCCAATGCAATAGATCTACACTTGCCAAATCATGGATCATGAATGTATGTATGCTCTGTATGCTTGAAGAAAGAAGAATAAGAATGAAGGATGGATATGGATCCCCTTTCTCAATTGGGAAATCCTCCACTACTCTGGGTATGTGTAGGATCATGGTATACCAAGCTATGACCTTAAGTGGCAATGAAAAATAGAAAAACTGGGGTTAGTCAACTTGACGTAAAAAGTTGAATATCTTATTAACCTTATGTGAAAACGTTGTAAGAATAGAATCTATAGGAAACTAAATGTAGTTTCTAAACTACTGGCCCTTGTCTGAAAAAAAAAATTAATCTAATTGTTCAATATTTTAGATTTCAATGCAGTAGTACAAAAATTTCAGGAAAAAAAGATAAAAAGTATGTGTATGTCTGACCACCTTAATCATGTAATCAAATGATGATATATTTTCACAAGATTCTAGATATAAGTAGTAGATTCATGCCCAGATGTGACGCATATTTTTGTGTAATTTTTTACCAAATAAATAATTAATTATGAATTTTATGCTACAACTTATTTAGAATTAAAAAACTCTCGTGTCTGACCACCTTAACTAATTCTAAACTTTACAAAATTGCAAACTTTTTTTTTCTTATAGTAGGCAAAGCATAGAATGTGACGCATGTTTCAGATTTCAAAAAGGTTAAACCGTTTGAAATTTATAGTTGTTTTTCAATCAGTCTGTCAATTAGGACTCTAGAGATAACTCAATTAGAAAATAAGAAATAATTACTTACTGAACTTGAGATTTGACAACAATTATATTGATGGAAAGCTGATAATGTTTTTAAGAAACCCTTTTTGTTTCATCAATTTCGGGTGAAAAAGGGTCATCAATAACATGGTCGAAGTTTAGAGATCAGAGGAAATATGGTGAACACGTCTTTTGGGTTGACCATCCACGTTTGGCATAGCAAAGCCAAAACCCAAAGCAATTACCAAGCCTAATCAGATATCTGATAGTTTCACATATCCGATAATATCGGATATGCGATAAGTCCCACCCAAATTCAACATTTCAAATTCAATGCTCTTTTCAATTTTATGATTTTAGTTTTTTTTCAATTTTATGATTTAGGTTTTTAGATTATATATTATAAATTTCTTTTTTTTTTAATATTAATATTAGATGGTAATAACATTAGTATTATATAATTATTTATATTAGTATTGTATTATATAAATTAGTATTATATTATTACTATTTATTTTTGTATTGTATAATAGTATAATATTAGTATTATATATATTAATTAATATTTATATTATAACAATAATACCAGCTAGGAGAGAGAGAGAGAGAGAGAGAGAGAGAGAGAGAGAGTATTAATATTGTTAAAATATAATATTAATATTTTGAAAATATAATATTAATAGTATGAAAATATAATATTAATATTATAAAAATAAAATTTACAATAGTAATGAAAAAGTAAAATAAATATTCAAAACAAGATGAAAATGAGAAAGTTGAAGCTAGATTTGAGCGGAGATATCGGATATCCGATAATATTGGATATCGGATAATATCAAATATCTGATATTTTCTTATATCTGATTTGTGTTACTGGCATCCAAAAGAAAAAATTGATTCTCTAAGTCCCTCATTCTGAGAATCGTGTTTTTTGCAGACAATATCATGGGATTGCAATTGTGGAAGACAAAAAATTACCTTTTTCACCCTTTTTGTTGGAATTTCTCTATTATCAAAGGTTTTTGCATCACCTTTTTGGTCTCACCATGGGGAGGAGTAGTCTTTGAAAGCATAAACAGAAGAGGAAGCTCACAAATGAAGAGATTGAAGTGTATAGAGAAATGGATAGGGTTGCCCATCGAAACAAGAGACAAGGTATGTTAAATATTAATGAAAATGTGGGCATAGGCCCACCCTTAAATGTGCTTTCAAGTGAAGAATAACCTTAATTTGAAATGATTTGTGACAATAATATTTAAAATAGGAATGTAGGGATTGAAGATGAAAATGTAGGTTTTGAAAATGAATATGTAGATGTGGACAATGGAAGTGTGGACATTGACAATGATAATGGTGCACAAGAACCAAATCAACGTTACACATCTCCAAATTATATGAGAAATGAAGTCCCTTGTGAGGAAGAAAGACAAACTTCAAATTTGAGATCTTCAAGAGCAACAAAATGGTTACTTGAAATTGATGAGAACATAATGAGTAATTTTGATGGCAAGAGATCAAAAATAACCATTCAATTGTGGGTTTCAAAACTTTTTGATAAATTTTTTAGCCACAAGACATTGGTTGAGAAATGTCAAATGTTTGTGCAGTTGTTAAAGATGCAGAAGATGAGACCTATTCTAGTCAAATTGAAGATTAGTGTGAACAAGAAAAAGGAGAGGAATGCTATTATTGTGAGAAATATTTTTAGTGTTCTCAATTCCATTTGGAAGAATACCAAGAAAAAGACAAGAGAGCCACTAGGAGGGTTATTACAACCTCCTGAGTAAGTCATCATTTGAGAAAGGATCGTTTAATGAGACAAACTTGTGTTGACTTGAACCTAAATCTTAAAACTTTGGATAAAGCACTTGCAAGAAGAGAAAGACTTGATGATCCTCTTCAAAATGATACATGGGCTTATGGTGGGAGATTTCCACGTTGTGATAAGAAGCTTACAGATGATGTGAAGGATCAAATTCAACTATTTTGGCAATCTAACTCAAGAGTGTCACCAAATGTGAAGGATGCCTTGAAGTTTAGAATTGGCATTCGAGACTGCACCTCGCATCCAAAACATTATTTGGAGGTGAGTCAAACAATGTTGTTCAAAAAAATTAGTGAGACACATCCAACATTGCAAATATCACAAAGAGCTTTTGAAGCATTCAAGACTTTTTTTTGTATGCCTCTTAAGATTTGAAATACTTGTTGCAAATATCATGTGGAGTTTTCAATGCACCATGAATTGTTACGATCCATTCGTTTTACTTTGCATACTAGTGAAATGTTGGAGGAGTGTGGTGCAAGTGATCTTTCAAAATCATCAAGAGACTTGCTAGATTATTTTTTATGTCCTAGAGATGATGGATGTTTCTTTTATAGACAAGATTGCTTAAATGACAAGTGTTCAGAGTGTGGTGGGCTAGTGAAGTTTGTTTCATGTTTTCATGAGGCTACGAACATGATTATGGAAAGACAATTGTCATAAAAAAGGTATATGCAATTGTTAAATATACATTGAGAAGTGGAAGTGAAGGCTCTAGATGTGAGTTGGTTACAAAAGAATACAATGTAGCTGATTTTATTTCAGATTTCAGGAAGAATCATTTTTACAAGTATGCAAGGCATAGTCACAGGTCTTAGTGGTTGGATCAACAATTCATGATTTGTAAGGACACTTTCTCGATTGGCACTATTGTATCGGTCATTGACTTTGCAGAGAAATATACAGTGCAGCCCCAAAATGAGTTGCAAGCTCAATATTACAATTTTATTAAGGTTATTATTTTTATGCACGTAACATATAGACATTCCCCTCATAGTACAAAAGATGACCGGAAGATAATCAGATAATACCATTTTTGTATGAGCAATGATATATCTCACTCTCACGACTATGTCCAACATTGCTTTGAGAATTATTTTGAGTAGGTGTGGGAAAATGATATTTCTATGGATAGACATCTCATTAGGTCAGATAATTGCACAGGTCAATTAAAAAATGCTTATATGTTTTATTGGTTATGTAGAATGCATGTAGAGAGAGGTGTACCTCATATTGGGAGTTTTTTTAGGCCAGTCATGGAAAAGGGGAGCATGATTGAGCAATTGCATGTGTAAAGAGAGCTCTAGTTAAGGAGAAATTGAGGATTTCAGGTGTAGAACTCCTTGATGCTCATTCTATTGTTGATTGGTATACTTCAGCATTGTCACAGGGGGTCTTTTGATTCAGCGGTGTGTAGATTATTTTGGTTGGTTGAGTTGGGCACAATTGGAGATAGGTTGGATTGTCAAACTGTGAAATATTATTTAAAAATGCATTCATTTTGAAGCGCAGATGATAATACATGGACCATTTGGACACGATAGTTGGCTTGTTTTTGTCTGAGGTGTCTTCAGTGTGATTGGGATCAGTTTGAATCAAGTGAGTGGGTTGATACATGGGTTCCACATTATCTAACTCCTTTATCTGTCACACTCTCTGTAATAAATGATGACATGGATTGTTCACTTGACTATGACCATCTTTCAGATCTTCTACAGCCAGGACATATTTTTTCATTGGTTGCACCATAGGGTAATGATGAGAGATCAGATTATTGGTTAGCACATTGTGTATAAGGAAAGCATAAACTTGCACAACCGAAGATAGATGATGATATGTTTCACATATCTAATAGGATCACATGTTGTTGCAGGAACAAGGTTGCGCACATACATGATTATAAATGATGGTATTCATGTGTTTGAAGACTATGAGAAGCACAAAACTATTCTCATGTATTCACACCTTGTTATAGCAGCCAATTTTAAGTTGTTGAAAAATCAAGGAAACCCAAAGACAAAGAAACATTGGACTATTAGTACTACTGATCATGAAGCAATATTGAATACCCTCAAGCAGAGAGATGACTCTTCAGGCACACTTCAGTAGGTAAGTGAAACTCACTACAAGGTTTTCCATGTTCATTATGGTTACGTTCAATACATTCATTGTAGTTTTCTTATTTATTTGTTTGAGCTGATAAACTTGGTTTTGTATATGGATTGTAAGTGCAGTTGGATACATATATGATAGATATAGAAGATTGAGGTGTGCATTTGATTAGCCCATCTTTTATGACGGTAAAATTCACTATGCATTGGCTAGTCATGTTCTTTGGTTCATTTAGTTACTTATACATTCATTTAATCTTTTTATCAACCTATAAACTTATTTTTATTGTGCCTTTTGAATGCAAGGATTGGAATGTAGATTTCATCGAGTGCCATGTGTTAAAATTATACACTTTAGGAGCAGAAATGACACTTGGAATTTTGATATATAGTTGTGTATCTAATATTTTGAGTAATTATATATCTTAGACTTTTGATAACATTGATATATTTATTCATAATATATTCTATCAATGATATAAATTGAATTTGTACAAAAGGTGGTGTGTACAGTCAAACTTGTATAATGATGAAATACATGCAAGAATGCAAATATTTGACAAAAATTTGTTAAGGATTTGTTTAATGTGTTATATAAGATACATCTTTAATAAGTGTTTTATCCACTTCCTTGGAAACGAATTTGATAATTCCAACATTAATGTCAACCCCAACAAATCTGCACATATAATAGACTTCCAAAAAACAATACTTTGTAGACCTATAACTTTGTGGTGTTCATATTTCTTCAATTACAATGCATAATCCCATTTAGCTTTGAATCTCACTGAGAATAAATTAATAAATAATTAACTCCTAATGACATAAAAGGGGAAATGATTTGAATCTGAGATTTTGTTTTTGAAAATATTCCAAAACCACATAAACGAGTACCTTTTTCATGAACTATAGATTCAAACATACAACCATAATAGAATCCATATGAACAAAAAACTCAACTAGTAATCTTTCAATATGTCAATTCCTTGCATTAATAAATCTACTTAAATAGTTCATTAATTTGACACCTAGTGACCCTAGAGGGCAATTGTGCCAAAGATATGACAAACTGTCTTAGTGACTGGATGGGGTGAAACCATCATACATATTGTCAATTTGGATCCTAGGGAACATGATCCAATAGCCCAACCTTTCCTATTAGGGTGCAATTGCAAAATCTCACAGAATTATAGGAAAAGTTCATCCATATAGAACACCTTTTCTAGTTTACTACCAAATCTCCCAAAGGTCCTTGGAAATTAATTGTATAATCAAAGATTAATAGTTGGGGCAGAACGTTTCCCAAAAGGACAAGTCTTGAAACCTTGGACACCTCCTCTAACTTAGGAACCCTCACTTTGGCTTGGAAGGGCTGATTGGGGCACTTAATGAAGGAAGTACCCTTCAAACCTTGAACTCTACCAATATAAAACTTGGGACAACATGGGGCACATGAGAGAACATCATTTATTCATTTTTGGGTCTTGATACAATACCCATCAAAAGTTATGGGGAATCGAGCATCTAGTCCATGCTTCTCTGCCAGTCACATACCACTAACAATTAGAGAGCATCAAGAACCGTTCGTCATGGGAAAAAATTGTTAGCTCCATCAGCTCTAGTTTTCTAGGTAAACACTAGGGGAGACCTTTCTTCACTTGCATAGCATCAAGAACGTTCCAGCGCATACCGGACTGAAGTGTTCCCAAGGTGCGCTAAGCCAAATTGGGCACAGATTTTTGGAGATCCATATCTCAGACCTCATGAGAGATATCAAAGATCCATGAAGTGCACAAGTACCATCTTGGGAAGGCCTACAAGCATGTATCTTAGTTCTAGGAGATTCCACTTGGATTCCATTTGGCGACCCGATCTCGATTGGTACAAAAAGTTGCATTATTGCTCAGTTGAAAGTTGCTCAATGGTGCATCTTTCAAACCGTTCGTCATGGAATCAAACTGTCAGCTCCAGTTGGTCGGGTAAATGCTAGGGGAGACCTTTTTTTCTCTTGCGAAGCATCAAGAATGTTCCGGCGCATGTCTGATTGAAGTGTTCCCAAGGTGCACTAAGCCAAATTGAACAATGATTTTTGGAGAGCCATATCTCGGACCTCATGAGAGATATTAGGGATCTATGAAGTGCACAAGGACCATCTTGGGAAGTCCTACAAGCATGTAGATCAATTTTGGGAGATTCCACTTGGATTCTATTTGGTGACCCGATCTCGGTTGGTGCAAAAAGTTGCATTGTTGCTCAGTTGAAAGATGCACAATGGTGCATATTTCAAACTATTTACTATGGGACCAAACCATCAGCTCCATTAGCTCTAGTTGGCTGGTTAAATGCTACATGAGACCTTTTTTTTCTTGTGAAACATCAAGAACATTCCGACACATGTCAGACTGAAGTTTTCCCAAGGTGCACTAAGCCAAATTGGGCATAAATTTTTGGAAAGTCATATCTCAGACCTCGTGAGAGATATTTGAGATCTGTGAAGTGCACAAGGACCTTCTTGGGAAGGCCTACAATCATGTAGATCAGATCTAGGAGATTCCACTCAAATTCCATTTGGAGACCCGATCTTGGTTGGTGCAAAAACTTGCATTGTTGCTCAGTTGAAAGTTGCTCAATGGTGCATCTTTCAAACTGCTCATCGTGGGACAAAAATGTCAGCTATGTCAACTCTAGTTGGTCAGGTCAATGCTAGGGGAGACCTTTTTTCACTTGCGAAGCATCAAGAATGTTTCGGCACATGTCGGACCAAAGTGTTCCCAAGGTGCACTAAGCCAAATTGGGCAGCAATTTTTGGAGAGCCTTATCTTTGACCTCGTGAGAGATATCAAAGATCTTTGAAGTTCACAAGGACCATCTTGGGAAGGCCTACAATCACGTAGTTCAATTCTAGGAGATTCCACTCAGATTCCATTTGGCGACCTGATCTCGGTTGGTGCAAAAATTTGCATTATTGCTCAGTTGAAATTTTCTCAATGGTGCATCTTTCAAACCATTCATCATGGGATCAAACTGTCAGCTCCATCAGATCTAATTGACTAGGTAAATGCTTGATCATGATGGAATTGGGAAATACTGAAATATAATTTTTTCAGTATTTTCTATCTCAGTAAACAACATTTTTGAAGGTCTTCAGGGAATTTATGGGCCTTTCTCCTCTGGGGAAATACAACCATGGTTTTCCTATTTGGGTCTACATTTTGATTATCTTTCCAAAAAAGTAAACGGTTTGCAAATCGGACCTAGGACTAGAAAGTTATGCCTTCTCCAAGTAGGCCTAAAATTTTATATAGTTTTTTTGAAATTTTTGGTAGTTTTAATAATTTTATTTGCAATAAACAGTATGATGCCTCTTCATTTCATTTCCAAGGTATTCTAGTGACCCTTGGGATCCATCATATTTGTATAAACTCCAATTTCAAATAGAATGAATTAATTTTTGGCTTGCAATTCTATTGTTAATCTTATGGTTTTTTTATATTGAACTTTACAATACCACAGGTATCACACCAGGTATTGTAATCTGATTCATAAATCAAATTAGTGGTATCAGAGTAGGAATGATCCTTTATGCCAATTTACACAAGGTCCTCTTACCAAATATTAGGATTGGATACACAAGATTTGTCACAATATCCACCTTTGAGGCACACGCGATCGAAGATGTCAGACGATGCAGTTAAGTAGTTGGTGGAAGAGACTTTAAATAAGAAACGAGAGGAGATGATGAGTCATTTTTCACTCCTTCTAAAGAATCAACAACCCTCTGGATCAAGAACAACATTTCATGGAAATACCCCTTTCAAAGCGCAGGTAAATTTTGACATCCCAAATTTTGAAGGAAAAGTTGATGTTGAAGTTGTTGATAACTGGTTATCAAAATTGGATAGATACTTTTCTGTATATAATTTCTCAGATGCATAAAAAATAACCTTTTCTCTCCTCAAAGCTGAAACCCATGTGAAATGATCCTGGGAAGCCAAGTTAGCAAATAAAGAGCAGGAATTGTCTGATGAAAATGGCTTGGAAATATCTCTTGATAGCAAGCCTACATGGGGAGAATTTGTGGAATACATAAAAGAAGCATACTTTCTTGAGGATGTATATGAACCAAAAAACATAGAATGGCAGCTGCTTCGACAGAAAAGGGATTAGTCTATGCAAGATTACACCAACACATTCCATTCACTATCAGAAAAACTTGGTATTTAGGATTCAGAGAAGCATCAAATTCTGAAATATCATAGTGGACTTCACAGGTATATTCAAACATACATGGAATTTTTAAATATTGAGACATTGGCAACTGCTTATAAATATGCCATAAAAATTGAAGAGAAATTCAAGCAGAAAGGGAAGAGGGACTACTTTGCAAATAATAAGCCAAGGGTTGAAGGTGACAATAAATCTACGGGAAAACATGTGACCAAGGAACCTCATTCAAACTCACCTAAGAACATATGGTGGGCTGAAAAAAAGACACAGGCAAATATGGGCATGTGGTGTGAGATGCATAAGTGATGACATATAACTGATCAAATGTTTGATAATGTTAAGTTGAAGATAATGCAAGATATTAAATCAGTTAATGGTTTGTATTGTCATTGATGTCAACTTGATATCATCTGTACGGTTATTTATATAATGCCAAAGACTTTAGAGAATCAATGGAACAAAGATTATGCTTTCAGAAATGCATAAAGTTCAAGTATTCACTAAGTGACAGATAACACCGATGGAGTGAACTCCATCGGTAAAGGAAAAGAACCAAAGTCACAGTGATGCCTGACGAGCAGAAGATAGTATTGCCCGATGAAGAAAAATCACAAGATACCCGACGAACTAAGAATAGAGTTTCCCGACGAGTAAAATCTAATGATGCCTGATGGATGGAGATCCCAAAGCTAACTGGAGTCACACCGACAGAACTGGCAGTTGTCATTGATGACTAACTGCAGGGTTGACTGATAGAACAGAGAGTTCAGAAAATGACAAAATATCTAGCTGGCAAGAGCTAAAAGATAGAATTAACTGGTTGTTTTCATTGTTTTATTCAACCAGAGTTAAGTGATTGATTTAAAAAAGATTTGTACAGTTGGCATAAAGATAACTACGAGATAAATCAGGAGTTATGCTTTAAATCAAATTGGCTGGATTGTTTTTCACGCCAAGAATCAAGAATCAAGAATCAAGAAATGGTGAATATCATATCTATATAAGAGACAAGCTTCATTCATTTCTGTATCAATCACGAAGAGGGGGAGTGATTAGAAAGAGGATGCTAAAGAGAAACTAATGAAGGATAACTTCATACAGTACTGGTCAATCAAGCTGAAGGAGAGCTAAGGAATTCTACAGACACTGACGAACAGTGAAGCACAACATCAAAGAGCAGAAAGTGTGGAGCACAAAGAATTGAATTGATACATTAATTAGAGAGGTAATGTACTTAAATAGATCTGAAAATCTGCAATTCAAGTTGTATTAGAAATAGGTCATTGTGTTTCAGTTTAACCATTGAAGCATCAAGTCTCTTAATAGAGCAAGACGTAACAGTCTTCTATATATTGAGGTACATCCCAAGGAGTGCCAAAAAGGTTGATTCATGAAAGTAGCACTAGATTTGCTTAAATTCTATTGACAGTCTAAGAAGGAGGTTGATTCAAGGATGGTAGAAAACTGAGTTTCCCGATACTAAGTGACAACCTCTATGTATATGCTATTAGAGTTTCTTCTATTCAAGAAATGAGAGTAGTTGCAAACAACACAGTTACTCTTGATAGTTTAATTGGTAGACTGATTTCATTTGAGATGAATAACTTTGATAATAGTGTCTTACCAAACTTAGAGTCTGCATTTAAGTCTTCTATGAGAATAAGC
>MU224826.1:3815163-3831398 GCA_018584345.1 Thuja plicata | reverse complement strand
GTTGAGTGTTTCTCAGCTGAATAATTTAGGTCACAGAGTAGCATTTGAGAACAAGAAGGCAAAGATCTTCAATGAATCAGGAAAACTGATTGGTACCGGTGAACAGACTAAAGGTAACTTATTCTATTTGAATTATACTAACACCACTTGCTTAATGACTAGAAATGAAGACATATGGTTGTGGCACAAAAGATTGTGTCATGTGAATTTTGACAACATGATAAAAATAAGCAAAAGAAGAAATGTAAGAGGCTTACCGAGGATGACAAAGCCAGACAACATCATGTGCAAAAATTGTCAAAAAGGTAAAATGACAAAGTCTAGTTTCAAAAGTAAAACCCATACATCTGATGATATTATAGAATTAGTCCATACTGATTTATGTGGACCTATGAGGACAAAGAGCTATTATGGAGATATATATTTTATTCTCTTTGTTGATGATTACTCTAGAATGATGACAATTATGTTTCTAAAAGATAAATATGAAGCATTTAAGATGTTTAAGTGGTATAAGGCTATGGTAGAAAAAAAAGTGGTAAGGATTTGAAATGTTTGAGATCAGATAGAGGAGGAGAATTTATATCAGATGAATTCACTAATTTCTGTAATGAGTATGGTATAAAAAGACAGGTTTCTGCACCAAGAACACCACAGCAAAATTGGATTGCTGAGAGAAGGAACAGATCAATAGTTGATTGTGCAAGAACACTGATGATAGAAAAGGGCATCACCAAATCTTCTAGAGAGAAGCTGCCAGCACTATTGTTTATACGCTAAATAGAGTAATATTGAAGGACACAAAGAAGACACCTTATGAGCTATGGTATGGAAAAACACCCAATGTAAGTTACTTCAAGATCTTTGGTAGTCAATGTTATATCTTACAAGATGATAGAAATGGAAAACTTGAAGCCAAAAGTGATTAAGGTATTTTTTTGGGGTATTCTACCAAAAGCAAAGCTTTTAAATGTCTTATCAAAGCCTCTAACAAAATAGTTGAAAGTGCAAATGTAAAGATTGACGAGTTTGCAGAAAATAATGAGATGGAAAACACAAAAGAACCAGATGACTACAACAAGTTTGTATATTGTGAAGAACCCAACACTCTACCCAAGCAATAGTGCTTAATCCTAGACCAATAGAATGTTACAATCAACGGTTAGAATGTTGTTACAGACGGTCAGGATAATAATCAAGAAAATGTGCAAGGTAATGAAGAACAGAATGAAGATCAGGAAAATGATCAAGCTGATAGAAAAAGAACTGTACCTATACTTGCAAGATATGTAAGAAAGAACCATCCATAGATCCTGATCATAGGAGATAAGAAAGCTGGTACAAGAACAAGAAGTAAGTCTTTAAACTCAAATTGTTTGATTTGTGAGTTTGAACCAAAATCTGTCAATGTTGCACTAGATAATGAAGAAAGGATAAGTGCTATGAATGATGAGATTGAGAAGATTGAGAAGAATAAAATTGTTAGAGTAGTCTTAGTTTAGCTAATAATTAATTCATTTAATTATTAGTCTATCTACTCTTTGCTTAAGTTATACTTAGGCAGCTTTCTATTTCTTTAGGGTTTCCCTTTTAGGGTTTCGGTATCCTTTTATAAGGACTCACCGCTTTGTATTTCATAAGGAGATTGTAATTTGTAATTCATTATTGTTGAATATAGAAGCTTTTTCTGCCAACATGGATTTCCAGTCTCTGGCCTTCTGGCCGCCATAGTTTCTCTTCTCTCTTCTGTCTTGCTTCTATTCTGTGACAGGTTTGCATGCAGGTGATCTTGGGTAGATTTGCATTTATCAAATCTAACATGGTATCAGAGCTCGCTTGCTGCTCACTGTTCGGTCTTCGTTGAAGCACAGAGGGTTTCAAAGGTTTTTCTGGTTTGTTTCTTTGGTTCTAGGGGTCTTTTTTTTTGAGGCACTTTGGACCAAAACCGACCTCACGGTTGCGTCTAGAAGGCCCAAAAACCCCAGAATCTATATAAGACTCATCCGATTTGGACACCGGAGCCTATGGAAGAATTTTTTGGCCTCCTAAGGGCCATACGGACACGGTTTATGAGAAAAAATAACAAAAAACATTGTTTTTTATTGCGTTTAAAAACACGTGCAGTGTTTTTTCAGTTTGGACACTATCGCGCCACCGCCGGGCCACCGGCGCTCCACCGCTGCCGGCCGGTGACCGGCCCGCCACCCTCTGCTCCAGCTTTCGACGCCCTGGCCCCCACACCACTCTGCTTCCCCGGCCACTGCCGCTCTGCCGGCCCCCACCGCCCGGCCACAGCCGCCCTCAGTGGCCCCCGGCCCCGCCGACCCCACCGCTCGACCGGCATTCCTCCTCCCCGCCGCCGCTCCGCCCGGTGGCGGGTCTACTGTCAGCCCCTGTGGGCTTATTTATATGTGCACCCAGTCATATGCAGAACCAAGGGCTGCGGCCCAACCCCCGACGCGCGCCATGTGCCTGGGGGCCCATTTTTTTTAGCCCCTGGGGCTTAAAACCAAGCTTTTAGGGCATTTTTGAGCCCTTATCACCTTTTTGGCGCTATCTGGAGCATACGGAGGCCTTTTTTGGACTTCGTTATATCGTCGAAAAGCTCTTTCCGAGCTCTTTCCGACTATGGTGATTCATTTTTTTGGGTCTACTATTTTGACAACATTTTTTGCTGTTGAAGTCTGATATTGGTTTTTGCCTTCCGGGAGTCATATTTGGCTCATCCGAACTTCATTTTTGGCAAACGAGATATCGTCAGAAAGCTGGTTCAGTGAACTACTCAATTGTAGGGGTCTTTTTTCTAGATTCTGCTCTAGGTTTTCTCTCCTGTGAGTTTGGCAGTTTATTCACTCTAGTGGATTGCTTGGTTCTACAGGTCCTGGGATCTCTTCTACTGTACTTCTGGCTCACTCTTCTTTCTGACTTCTGAGCTTGTATGCTTCTTCTGATGCATCCTTATTATGTAAATGCACTAAGATAAAGTGCCTACTTCTATATATCTAGGATCTTGTACACCTTGTGTGTTTTTGTACTCGCACTCTGTTATAAAGTGCCATGGGGGGTTATGATGCTTATGCCATTTTACGTGCATCCACCTTTGTCAAGTGAGCGTACCTTCCATGACATTAGCCCATGCTGTGTGTCGATGACACCACCCTTTATCCTATGTGTGTACTTCTGTTGCACTGTTGGTGTTCCTGGTTCTTTCTTCTACAGATGTTTCTGGCATTGCATTTCAGTGTTCCTGTCACCTCTCCCTGTTCAGCATTATGGGGGGGTTCACCTGTTGGTTCTATTGCTTCCTGGTTCGATTGATTATCTCTTCAGACATTGTCTTCTCTACCTGGTCATGCACTTCAGTGGGGGTTCCAGCAGTCTCTTCTGACAGAGTTTTCAGCTACATGCTTTGGAGATGTTTCTTGCTCTTTTCTTGTTCCTTTCTCTGGGACATATTTTCCCTAGATTGAAGGCTTAGTTTCCTTCATCTAGTTTTCTTTCTTGTTTTGGGTACCTGATCAGGCCTTGTTGCCGAGACCCATCTTTCCTGCTTTCTGTAGTAGTTTAGCTGTTTTGCTTCTCCCTAAGTTACACTTAAGGGGGGGTGTTAGAGTAGTCTTAGTTTAGCTAATAATTAATTCATTTAATTATTAGTCTATATACTCTTTGCTTAAGTTATACTTAGGCAGCTTTCTATTTCTTTAGGGTTTCGGTATCCTTTTATAAGGACTCACCGCTTTGTATTTCATAAGGAGATTGTAATTTCTAATTCATTATTGTTGAATATAGAAGCTTTTTCTGTCAACATGGATTTCCAGTCTCTGGCCTTCTGGCCGCCATAGTTTCTCTTCTCTCTTCTGTCTTGCTTCTATTCTATGATAGGTTTGCATGCAGGTGATCTTGGGTAGATTTGCATTTATGAAATCTAACAAAAACATGGTCACTTGTGCCAAGACCAGATGACAAGAATGTCATCGGTACAAAATGGATATTCAGGAATAAGCTAAACGAGAATGGAGAAGTCACAAGGAACAAAGCAAGATTAGTATGCAAGGGGTATGCACAAGAAGAAGGTATAGACTATGGAGAAACCTTTGCACCCATTGCTAGTCTAGAAGGAGTAGGAATACTACTTGCTTATGCTGCATTCAAAGGATTCAAAGTATATCAAATGGATGTCAAGTCAGCATTCCTAAATGGAATACTTGAAGAAGAGGTATAAATTGAACAACCAGAA
The DNA here is from genome assembly GCA_018584345.1 of Thuja plicata. NCBI lineage: Eukaryota > Viridiplantae > Streptophyta > Pinopsida > Cupressales > Cupressaceae > Thuja > Thuja plicata. The sequence goes on along the minus strand of MU224826.1, from coordinate 3,827,161 downwards.
GGGTTTGTAGATCCAGACAAGAGGAACATGGTATGTAGACTTCACAAATCCTTGTATGGATTAAAACAAGCTCCTAGAGCCTGGTATGAATGACTTCATTCCTATATAATAATTATTAGATTCATAAGGACTAGTGAAAACAGTAATCTTTATTTGAAAGAAGATACTAATGCTAACACTTTGATTGCTGAAATATTTGTTGATGACATCATATTTGGAGGATATGATATGCTATGAAAATCATTTGCTAATGAGATGAGAAAATAATTCGAGATGTCTATGTTTGGAGAGATCAAATTCTTTCTTGGTCTACAGATCATTCAACAAAGTGAAGGTATTTTCATTACACAGTCCAAATACATCAAAGAGGTCCTGAGAATATTCAAGATGGAAGATTCCAAACTAGTTGGAACACCGACGGCTACTGGATGTAAGTTAACAAAGGAAGACAAGACAACAGAGGTAAATCAGACTTTGTACAAATCAATGATTGGAAAACTCATGTATGTTGTACACACTAGACCAGATATTGCACATGTCGTAGGGATTGTTGCTAGATTTTCTGCTAACCCCAGGGAATCACATATGATTTCTATGAAAATAATACTAAGATATATGAAGAATACTGAGGAATTTGGCTTATGGTATAAAACAGAAGGAAAATTTGAACTAAAAGTGTTTATCGACGCTGATTGGGCTGGAAATCTTGATGACCGAAGGAGCACAACTGGAGGAGCACTCTTTATGGGTGACAGACTTGTCACATGCATTAGCAAGAAGAAGGGATGCATCTCACAGTCTACTACAGAAGTAGAATATGTTGTTGTTGCTGCAAATTGCTCAAATATTGGAAGGATCAAACAACTGCTGGAAGGTATGCATATGAAAATATCAGAACCAATGATTGTCTATTGTGAGAACACCAGTGCAATAAACATTTCCAAGAATCTAGTCATGCATTCCAAGACTAAACACATTGCCATCAAGTATCATTACTTAAGAGAGCAAGTTCAAGAAAAAGAGGTGATACTTGAGTATGTGCAATCAAAAGAACAATTGGCCGATATCTTCACCAAGCCACTGCGCAAGGATACATTTGAGTACCTGAGAAAATGACTAGGGGTCAAACCCTTGTCTATCAGTCAGTAAAATACTGAAGGCTACATCAGCCTATATATCATCAGAATATCATTCATGTTGATGCAAGCAAAAGGATGAACTTCAAAGCTACATCTATATACAGAAAGATATATATCATAACCAAGCACCAGAGCATATTGTTGTATTGCTGATGGATAAGGGAAATTCAAGGAATATATTATGGATGGAAGAAAATGATTATTTGACATTAATGTTAGATATCTGTGAGATATTTGTTTGGCATTGTTGTCAAAGGGAGAGAAAGTATTCATATTATCACAGTCTTCAAAAAAAGAAGAAAGATTATCCATTATCAGATTACTCAAACAGGGAGAGATCATATCCATAGGGAGAGAAAAATGTATGAATGTTATATCCAAAGGGAGAGTTGCTGACAAGAGACAGAGACATCAAAGAAGAATAGTCAAAAGAGAGATATTGAAACAAGGAAAGGACGCAACACATCAAAACAAGAAAAATAAAGAGAACTAGAAGAAACAAATCTAAGCTAATACAGAGCTTACTAGCGGTCAGACATTTTTATCGGTTATCAAAACAAACTGTTTGGTAGTTTGATGAATCTCAACAATTGTATTTCATATTGTATTAGAAATTGTATAGTGTGATAATATTGTATGTTTCCATCAATGCCAAAGGGAGAGATTGATGACATATAACTGATCAAATGTTTGATAATGTTAAGTTAAAGATAATGCAAGACATTAAATCGGTTAATGGTTTGTATTGTCATTGATGTCAACTTGATATCATCTATACGGTCATGTATACAATGCCAAAGACTTTAGAGAATAAATGGAACAAAGATTATGCTTTTAGCAATGCATAAAATTCAAGTATTCACTAAGTGACAGATAACACCAACGGAGTGCACACCATCGATAAAGGCAAAGAACCAAAGTCACACTGATACCCAACAAGCAGAAGACAATATTGCCCGATGAAGCAAAATCACAGGATACTCGATGAGCTGAGAACAGAGTTGCCCGACGAGTAAAATCCAATGATGCCTAATGGATGGAGATCCCAAAGCTAACTAGAGTCACATCGATGGAACTGGTTGTTGTCACCGATGACTAACTGTAGAGTTGACCGACAGAACAGAGAGTTCAAAAAATGACAAAATATCTAGCTGGCAAGAGCTAAAAGATAGACTTAACTGGTTGTTTTCATTGTTTTATTTGATAGAGTTAAGTGATTGATTTTAAGAAGATTTGTACAGTTGGCATAAAGATAACTACAAGATAAATCAGGAGTTATGCTTTAAATCAGATTGGCTGGATTGTTTTTCATGCCAAGAATCAAGAATCAAGAAACGGTGAATATCATGTCTATATAAGAGACAAGCTTCATTCATTTCCATATCAATCATGAAGAGGGGGAGTGATTAGAAAGAGGATGCTGAAGAGAAGCTGATGAAGGATAAATTCATATAGTACTAATCAATCAAGCTGAAGGAGAGCTAGGGAATTTTGCAGACACCGACGAACAGTGAAGCACATCATCACAGAGCTAGGGAAGTTGCATTAGAAATAGGTCATTGTGTTTTAGTTTAACCATTGAAACATCATGTCTCTTAACAAAGAAGGACTTAATAGTCTTCTATATATTGAGGTACATCCCAAGTAGTGCCAAAAAGTTTGATTCATGAAAGTAGCACTAGATTTTCCTAAAGCCTATTGACAGTCTAAGAAGGAGGCTGGTTCAAGGATGGTAGAAAACTGAGTTGTCCGATACTAAGTGACAACCTCTATGTATAAAATCCTCTAACAAGGTCACACCTAACAGTGTGTTTGTAACCTTTAACAGGGTTGGCTCCTAACAAGGCTCACTTCAGAAGAGTGAAAATTTGGGGTACCGGTCCCAGTGGTTTTTCCCTTAATAGGGTTTCCACATTAAATCCTTGTGTTATGTGTGTATGGTTTATTACTTTACTATTTTACATTTCACATATGCATTTCTAGATGTATCTGTATACTCTACCATAATACAAAGGATTGTCGAAGTATCAAAAATCTCATGATAGAAATATGAGAAGAGGAAGCTGGATCTAAATCATCACCAATAGATCCTTCTGAGAAAAATGAGAATGATTCTATCATATAAGTAGACCCATATGCCTTAGTTTCAACTACTAAAGTAATGCATCGTGAAGATGAAGACATAATTTTTCATTCACAAATGTGGGTTGATGGAAAGCCTCTACATTTTATTGTTGACACTGGGAGCCAAAAGAATTTGATATCTAGGGAGATAGTCAAAAGATTGAATTTGGAAGTGACAAGACACCCACAACCATAGTTTATGGGATGGGTAAATGAGGGACAAGATATTCAAATAAATCAACAGTTTTGTCTTCCATATTCAATCAAGCCTTTCAAGGATGAAGTGGTATGTGATGTAGCACCGCTGGATGTATGTGATGTCTTGTTGGGGAAACCTTACATGTATCAGAGACATGGAGTGTATGAATCCATACCACATAGTGTTACAATCAAGCTTGGTGGGAAGAGGTATCGAATACCAGAGGTATGTCCAACACAAACTACTTCTCTAATTAGTGCTTAACAATGTAAATGTTTGATTTCTCAAAATGGAGATTTTTTCTTCTCATGGTTCTCCCTGAACAAAAAAAGTCAGTTGTCCTTAATACACATGCTAAGGTAGCCATATCAGCAAATCAAAAAAATCAGATGGATAAAATTTTGAAAGAATATCATAGTGTGTTTAAATAACCAGTGGGAGTTCCAACACACTATCAAGTCAAGCACTCTATTGATTTAATCTCAGGCACACCACTACCACATGAGGCAATATATAGAAGGTAAGCTTTGGAAAATGATGAAATCAAGAGATAAATTCAAGATTTGATTTAGAAAGGACATATTCGTCCAAGTGCTTCCTGTGGTAGTCCAATTGTCCTTGCTAAAAAGAAAGATGGGAAATGGATACTTTGTATTGATTATAGGGAATTGAACAAAATTAGTGTGAAAAATAGATATCCAATCCCTCAAATTGATGATTTGTTGGACCAACTTAGGGGGATAAGTTCTTTACAAAAATTAACTTGAAATCTAGATATCACCAAGTACCAATTGATCTAGCAGATGTGTGGAAGACTGCATTTAAATCTAAGGAAGGTTTGTTTGAATGGTTGGTTATGAATTTTGGCCTAGCAAATGCCCTAGCAACATTTAAGAGGCTGATGAATGATGTTCTTAGACCATTTATTGATTCTTTTGTGGTTTTTTATTTGGATGACATACTCATCTTTAGCAAGAATTGGTCTGAGCATTTGCAGCATGTTGAACAAGTGCTTTCAACTCTACAACAACATAAACTTTATGCCAACATTGAGAAGTGCTCTTTTGGTATGCAGAGTATTCAATACTTAGGGTATATCATTCATATTGAGGTTTCATGTTGACCTAGTAAATATTCAGATAATAAGAGATTGGCCATCTCCTAAAAATTTCATAGAGCTTCATAGCTTCTTGGGCTTAGCCAACTTCTATCACATATTTGTTTTTGGTTTCTCACATATATCATGGCCTCTCAATTAATCACTAAGGGGTGGAGCACAAGAAAAATTTCAGTGGACAGAGGCAAACCAACAAGCATTTGAATAGTTAAAGAAAATATTATGTTCAGCACCAGTACTGTTCCTCCCAGATCTGCAACAATCATTCAAGATAGAAACTGGTGCATCTGATTATGCTCTTGGCGCAGTACTCATACAACATGGGCATCCTATTGCCTATCACATTGAAATTTTTTTTGATACGGTACATAGGTACCCCACCTATGACAAGGAGTTGTATGCTATTGTTCAGGCCTACAAACAATGGAAACGTTATTTACGGGAAAGGAAACTATTATACATATAGACCATAAACCTCTTCAATTATTGCAAATACAAGGGAAGTTTCAAAATGAAAGACATCAAAGGTGGTCAGCTTATCTAATTTCACCTCAACATTCATCATAAAAAAGGAAGCAGTAACAAAGTGGTAGATTTTTTGAGTAGGCCTCCAATTGCAAGTTTGACAATGGTTTTGGATTCATGTGGTCATCAATCATCCACATGGGAACAACTATATGGTATTGACCTTGATTTTGATAACATCTATAGTAATTTGGTAGAAGGAAAGTGTGTCTCTAATTTTCACTTGTAGGATGGTTTTCTTTGCCATGTTGGTCATATATGTGTACCCATTGAGGAACAAAATAAAATTTAATGGGAAGCTCACTACAGCCGTGTTGTAGGACATTTTGGTATTGGTAAGACTACTGCTATCCTTAAAAAGTATTTCTATTGGAAAAAAATGAAGCAGGATATAATTTCATATATACAAGCTTGTGCAGACTATGCAATTGCAAAGCCAGCAAACCGTAAGTTGGGTCTATACTTACCATTACCTATTCCTGATAAGCCATGACAGTCTGTTTCAATGGATTTTATGTCTAGGCTTCCAACTACCAGGCGGGGGCATGATTATGTGTATGTTGTGGTAGATAGGTTTTCTAAAATGGCTATCATGGTAGCATGTAAAAAGATGATTTCTACAAAAGAGACTGCCAGGTTATTTTTTGAACATGTTTGGGTTCATTTGGTTTTGCCCAAAAGAATTATTTCAGATAGGGATAACAGGTTCATCAGCAAATTTTGGTCTGCACTATGGGCTAAAATGGACACAAAGTTGACAAAGTCCACAACATTCCATCCCCAAACAGATGGGCAGAGAGAAGTGGTGAATCAAATGGTCATTCATATCTTACATTTGTATCATTCAAAACATCCTCTCACATGGGATGAAATATTACCCTACGTGCAACACAGCTACAACCGTTCACTCCATAGTACTAAAAGGCATAGTCCATTTGAGTTTTGTCTTGGGTATCAACCATTGGCACCTATAGATATAGCATTTCCAGTTTTGCAATCTGATAGTTTATTGAATGCTGACAAGGAGGTAGATAAAGCAGAAAAATCCTGGAGCCTATCCCCAAAAGGGTTAAAGGGAATGCTAGGAAAGCTAAGCTAGAAAACAAAAAATAGAGTTTGAAGAAAAGGGTAAGAACCAAAAAGAAGGTGAATCTAGAAAGGCGGGAGGAGATTGATGACCAAACCCTAGATAGTCAGGGTAACGATGATGAGGCTCAGAAAGAGGAAAAGGAGGATACACTTGTGATTGAAGAGGAAGCTCGTGAGAAAAATGACGAGACTCTAGTTAGAGATAAAGACAATCAGCTGAGTAAGGAGGATTCTCATACTAACGAGGAGGAAATGCCTATGACTGATGATGATGAGAGAAGGGGTAATGATGGTGGGAACCAAGAGATGGAAATAGAGTGAGAAGAAAAAGAGGGAGATGAAACGGAGGAGAAAAAGAATGATGACAAGGGAAATGAGGATCAAATTGAGCAGCTGATCTTGAAGGCTAAAAATAGGAAAAAGAAAAAACAAAGAATGGATCCTAAAATGGTAGGATTTGATATTGATGAAAGAGTTCCTAAAATTAAAGAGGACCATGGGGCGAGTATGGAGAACTAGCTCAGTGAGGAGATGAAGACAATGAAGCAACACCTGACTGAGATGTAGGAAGCTATGGAGCCCTTCAAAGCCAGGCTTGAGGAAATGGAGAAGGACATTTTGATTAAGGTTAAAAACAATAACAGTGATGAGGAGATCACTGATAGAGTCAATGCTCTTGTGGAAGAAAAGATGCAAGATATGAAAAAGAAAATCAGCCACAACAGGCACATGATAAGTATCATTCTCAAACATAGTAATGTAGGGCTTCAAGTTTTTGTTCAGAACCTGAAAGCATTATATGCTTATCTAGAAAGAAGCCTTCTAGAAAATACAATAATCACCATTGATGACAAGGTAGGGAGCTCAGGCCCAGGGTCAAGAACCCAAAGTGGCATTAAAAGGAATGTCCCGAAGATTCCTAAAGAGATGAAAGAGTTGAAGGAGTCCATTAACAAGATGGAAGAAATGCAGAAGGAGGCAGAGGAAGCCTACCAAAGTATGATGTAATTTATTTTTTCTGTTTTGGAAACTTTGCTGGAAGTTGTGCTGGAAACTATGCATTTTTTGGTAGTTCTTAACTTTCCTTTTTTGGGTTTTGGGAGTTAGTCAGGGTCCTGCTTTTTGTTTGTAGCAGGCTTTCTATGTTTGTAATGGGCTTATGATGTTGATCTCTAGTATTCTTTTGTAAAAGGTTTTGGGGTCCTTTCAAAACCTTTTTTACCTTAATCAAAAACATTAGACACCTACAACAGCAAGTTCATGAGATTTTAGAGTAGAGTAATCAGAAGTATAAATAAATGCGTGATAAACATAGAACTCCTCATCACTTTCAGATTGGTGACAAGGTATGGTTACATCTTCAGAAAGAGCACCTTCAAAGACCAAATAGGAAGCTTTTTCCTCTTTGTTATGGCCCATATACTATTGTGAAGCAAGTTGGTGAGAATGCTTTTGAACATAATTTGCCATCCTTCTTGGGCCTGCATCCAGATTTCAATGTGGAATTATTGAGACCCTATTTTCCTCCTTTATTGGACATTTCCCAAGCTACTGAACACATTCAAGCTACATAATTATCTACTACTATTCTAGTCCAGTGTTACCATTTTACTGAAGTGATTTTAAAGACTTTGAGAAATCAAAACATTCTTCTTTATCGGGTGGTTCGAGCTGGTCAGCATCCTCATCAAGGCAAGTGGTTAACTAAGGAACAAATTGAAGCACAACTTACTCATTTGTTGCATCAGATTAGTGCAATGGGTCCTATTTCCTCTCAAGGGGAGATGAATGATTAGAATGGAATTGGGAAATATTGAAATATAATTTTTCAATATTTTTTATGTCTCAGTAAACAACATTTTTGAAGGTCTTTGGGGCATTTTTGGGCATGTCTCCTTCAGGGTTTCTCAGTTATGGAAGTGAAACCATCTAGTTTTCCCATTTATGGGTCTACAATTTTTTATTATCTTTCCAACGTAGTAAACAGTTCACAAATCAGACCTAGGACTAGAAAGTTATGCCTTCTCCAAGTAGGTCTAAAATTTTATATATTTTTTTGAAATTTTTGGTAGTTTTAATAAGTTTATTTGTAATAAAAATTATGATGAATCTTCATTTCATTTCCAAGGTATTCTAGTGATCCTTGGGATCCATCATATTTGTATAAACTCTGATTTTGAATAGAATGGATTAATTTTTGGCTTGCAATTCTCTTGTTAATCTTCTGGTTTGTTTTATATTGAACTTGACAATACTGTAGGTATCACACCAGGTATTGTAATATGATTCATAAATCATATCAATGCTAGGGGAGACATTTTTTTTCTTTCAAAGCATCAAGAATGTTCCAGTGCATGTCAGACCGAAGTGTTCCCAAGGTGCACTAAGCCAAATTGGGCAGTGATTTTTGGAGAGCCATATCTCGGACCTCATGAGAAATATCAAAGATATGTGAAGTGAACAAGGACCATCTTGGGAAGGCCTACAAGCATGTATCTCAGATCTAGGAGATTCCACTCGAATTCCATTTGGTGACCCGATCTCAGTTGGTGCAAAAAGTTGCATTGTTGCTCGATTGAAATTTGCTCAATGGTGCATCTTTCAAACCATTCATCATGGGATCAAACCGCCAGCTCCATCAGCTAGATAGTTGGTTAGGTAAATGCTAAGGGAGACCTTTTTTTTTACTTGCAAAGCATCAAGAATGTTCAAGCGCATGTCAGACCAAAGTGTTCCCAAGGTGTACTAAGCCAAATTGGGTAGCAATTTTTGGAGAGCCATATCTCGAACCTCATGAGACATATTAGAGATCCATGAAGTACAAAAGGACCATCTTGGGAATGCCTACAAGCAAATAGCTTAGTTTTGGGAGATTCTACTCAAATTCCATTTGGTGACCCGATCTTGGTTGGTGCAAAAAGTTGCATTGTTGCTCAGTTGAAAGTTGCTAAATGGTGCATTTTTCAAACCATTCGTCGTGGGAACAAACCGTCAACTCCATCGGCTATAGTTGGCCAAATAAACACTAGGGGAAACCTTTTTTAACTTGCAAAGCATCAAGAAAGTTCTACGCATGTCAGACCAAAGTTTGATTATGTGGTCTATCCAACCACAAGAACTGATCATGAACATGAATAAGCACATATCTGATCCAGTCAAATTTTAAATCGTTGGGTAGGTTAAAGATATAGGAAAAACCCTTGTCTTCCAAATGCTTGTGTTCAACCTTCAATCTAGAATTATTGCACACTTTAGTATAGGTATTAAAGATAGCACTTGAACCAATATCTTCAATCTTACAATGGATAAACGATCTTATATCCTTATTCAATAACACACCATGGGGTATCGAAGACAAAGCGCTTATGGGATCATTCTCTGTCACCTTCAACAGATGCAATTTTAATACTCGCATCTAGTCGTTGGTAACTTTAACTAATACAGGAGTGGCCATGATGATTTTCTTCACAAAACATAGAAAACAACCTTTGTAACAAATAAATACCGCTTTGTTGGTCGATATGGGTTCTTCTAACACTTCTTGAAATTCTAGCATGAAATCACAACTTCAAATCATAAATTACTTCTAATCACCTTAGAATCACTCACAAGTGCTCTTCTTATCTCATAGAATGCATTGTGACAAATGAACTAACTCTCACTCAATTGTTCAATCATCTCTTGTCTCTTAGCCCTAGAAATATTCAACTACTCCTTGAGTTTCTCAATCATATCTTCAGCCTCTACAGGTTTCCTTCTATAAAAATCCATGTATTCCTTAAGGACCTCTCGCAACCTATTAGTCTTTGAAACCAATTATTAGTATATAGAGGCACTGGGGGTGAATCGGTGTAAACAAGTAATGAACCAATTCAACCAATAATCATATAATGGTTTTAAATAAAAACCATGCAATTAAACATGTAAGTGTAACGATGCAATAGAAGTAAAACAATTCAAACATCCATAAAGCATAACACATAACACCATAATTTTAATTGTAGATTATGCCTATTATTTTGGTTCTACAAAAGATTTTCAAGGTAGTTGCTTTGGAAAAGATTAGGTCTATTACACATGACAACGCATGACAAAGATGTAAGATGGAAAATAACATACATACAACACATGAAAAAGATGTAGTATGAAAATAATACATACATACAACGCATGGAAAAGATATATATGAAAATGAACATACATACATAAATACAATGCATGACAAAGACATAATATGGAAATAATACATACATACAACACATGCCAAAGATATAATATGGAAATGATACATACATAGAACACATGAAAAAGATAAAATAATCAGAAATGAATATCTAGATATGTATATATGAAATAGTTTTGTACAAAATTTGGCACACGCCATCTCAAAAAATTTACAAAATCAACACATCTAGATACAATGTTGCATACATGTCTCAAAATGTTTCATATGGCATCTCAAAATAACAAGTTCAACTACAAATATTTCTAGGACATCCTATTCTACTAGTGGATCATCAAAGTGAAGTCTCTTCGAAGTACTCTTTGGCTCTGATGGATCCTGCATTCAAACACAAAAGTGAAACCCCAAGTTAGATTACTTAGTTTATATGGTTTCTACAAATAATAAATAAAAATTCAAAATCATAGTCAATAATAAAAATAATAATAAATTTAAAAATTAAATTCTCATGTACCTCGCCTCTCTGTCTCCTCATGTGGTCAAGAGACCTAATATATGTCCTTGGTAGCGAAGGGACAATGCCACCAATTTTGACTTTGACCTGTATATGCTTACGAACATGAGATTGATCTACGATTTATACTATTTAATGTTAAATAATTGGTAGCAAATATATGTTTAAAAAATAATTGAATTAACATTAAAATTTACCTATGTTGAACTTTCTTCAGGAAATGTCGGTTGGGTCATCAGCGATACAAACCCTTGGCATTGTACCTCCCTCAAACTAGGGGTGACCTACAAAAGTCTAACAGATACTTCATACAATCATGACTTGATCATATTATATATACTTGATAGTAAAATACATAGAAATAAATTTAGAAATATACGTACCATGGGGCTATCACTGCAAATTGACATGTTTGTGACTCTATTGTGGTGAACCGGTCTCACGACATCATCAGACACCACCCTCAATGAAATAAACCATGTAAATTAAAAATGAGTACACACAAGTGACAAGTATACATGTATGCATAAACAATCTAAAATACTTAATTACCTTCCTCTTATGAATGGCAAACGCCTGAACCCCCTCACATTCCCCCCAGTGGCAACTAGTGAAACGCATCAGTATGTAATAAGATGATCATAAAAATTAGAAAACACATGTATATACTATTATAATAAAAGGAAACCAATGAGTACATTAAAATGTATGTACCGTGGAAGTGTCAAGGCCAAATGAAATGGCCAAAAGCATGGACCCCTCCACATGTGTCATCTCCTCCTCTATCATCAATTGAACATAAATGGAGCACATAAAAAAACATAAGAGGGAAATCATTATAAGAAAATTCTATTAAAAATACAAACATTTAAAATTAAATATAATGTAAGTGTGTGCTAAAATTTTGACACACTTCTATGAATCATTCCATCCAAGGTTGCTCAAGAATGAGGCCTCAAATATCGATCCATAGCTCTCTATTCATGGAGTGCAAAGGTTTGAAATGGAGGCCTTCAGATTGACCTAGTTAGTGCCTATGCAAGTACACCATGAAATGAGAGATTCAAATGCATGAAAATGAGATCTACTCTATATGATTGCAATGCAT
>MU224826.1:3774300-3814158 GCA_018584345.1 Thuja plicata | reverse complement strand
GAAATCGAAATGAGATAGAGGAGAAACAACAAATTGATAAATTTTGATCAAATTGAACTAAAGATAAGGTTCTTGATGTAAGATGAAAGATATAAAGATCATAGAACCAAGGTAGATCATTAAGCACAAAAGATTATGCCCCAAGGTTGAATTAGAAGAAAAGAAGAAGAAGAAGTGGGGTGAAAGACAATGGAAGATAGAATTTTGGAAGAGGTGGAAAGAAATGGAGAGAAGAAAGAGAATTTGCCTCAAGAGAGAGAATGCTCCAAAAATAATCAACTGTTTAAGATAGAAAATTTCAATTGAGATCACGAAAGAAGATAAGGAAATGAAGATCAAAACGTGATCACAGTTGATTAAAAGTCCACAAGAAAGATGAAGGAAACCCTCTCAAACTCATAAAGCAGCCTAAAAATGCAAAATAACATGAGGTCTAACAATGCAAGCTACATGAAAATGCAAAGGTGTACTTGCAATAGAGAAACTATAACATAGGACTTTGTGTTCATCATTCATAAGAGAATGTTAAGGAACTTATTTTCATAATTGGGCCATTATTAATGGACATTGGAAAATCACACAATCATCACTAGTCACAAGCGCAACTATGAAGATATGAATGTGATTTATATTGGATTGGAATGTGGAAAGATTCTAACATAAGCATCAAAGACATAAAGTTCAAGATGACTGTGATGTTAGCTTACACAATTTAATGTAGCAAAACTATGCTCGCATCAAGGCATAGAGGCCAGGATGACCAGCAGAATGGTTGTGCAAAAAATAGTGAAGCATAAAGCAGGAAGAAAATAAAAACATGTCCCATACCCCAAGCCCTCTATCTATGCATCATGGAGAGACTTATTAGACAAGGACACTCAACAAAAATCAATAAAAATCAGCACACAAAGAAAATATCATGACATAGCTTAAGTATTAAGTGTTGCGTTTAAAAATTTAAGTGTGTTAATTGATATTGAGTTATGAGGATAAGGATCAAATGCTTGCAAGTAGGTAAGACCAAACCGATAAGTGTTGAAAAACACTCGATGTCAAGGGTTGTATTGAAAAATACAATTGGGGTGGTGTTGAAAAACACCATTTGTGAGATGTCCTAAAGAATAACACATCCAAGAGACCAAAGCTAACACAGTTATGCCCCCTAGACAAAGACAAAGACCAATTCCAAACCAAGGAAACAAGGACAAGGAATGATGGAGAAAGGCTAAGTGTCAAGGACACGCGCTAAGAAATAGGGGTGCAAAGGCTTCAAGTAGCGCCTGTTTAAGTTTTCACCACTTGGATTTTATTACAAATTTTTTTTTTCTTCTTCTTTTTTTTTTAGGACTTTGTATATTTTTTTTGAATTTTTGCTACCAAGGCGCTTATTTCCATGTTTTCACCAAGGCACTTTTTCTAATTTTTTTGAATTTTTTAAATTTTTATTTTTTTGCATTTTTGGAATATATAATTTTTTTGGAGATGCATCAAAGCACCTATTACTAGGTTTTCAGTAAAATGATCATTTTTTCAAGACATTTTTGAATTTTTAGAATTTTTGACAATATATCCTTTTTTTTGAATTTTTTCAGGATCAATAAATATGTACAAAAGGATGCCCCCAGACAGAATGGGCATCATGGATAGAACTTCTTCAAGTGCAAGACATTGATAGGATCAAAGAGTTGTTCTCCCTTTTTTATAGACAGTAAATAAGCACCTGTCCCAAAAGTTGTTGTAATAATATAAGGTCCAAGCAGATTAGGTTCAAATTTTCCCTTTTGATCTCTATACTGTCGATTCTTAGGATTTTCATGTAGGACAAGATCTCCCACTTGGAATTCTCTAGGGCAAACCTTTTTGTTGAAGGCTTTGGACATTCACTTTTGATAGACCCCCATATGGTCAAATGATGCTTGATGTTTTTCATCTAGAAGTTCTAACTCTTGAAGTCTCGTGGTGCAGTAGTCTTCATCTGTAACTAGACCATGGAGAGAAACTCTAAGTGAAGGAATATCAACCTCCAAAGGTAACACTGCTTTAGTGCCATATGAAAGGGAAAAAGCAGTAGCCCCAGTAGGAGTACAAATACTCATTCTGTAAGCCCACAAAGATGAATTTATCTGTAATTCCAATCTCTACCATTCTTACAGACTGTTCTATGCAAAATTTTAAGAATGGTCTTGTTTGATGCCTCTGCTTGACCATTTCCTTGTGGGAAGTAAATGGAGGACCAATGTTGTTTAATCTTGAATTTTTTGCAGAGTTGTTTAAGGTCCTTATTTTTGAACTGGCCTCCATTGTCAGTAATAATCTTGGAAGGCACTCCATATCGACAGATGTTATGGTTCAGAATGAATAGAGAGACTACCTTGCCTAAGGCAACAGAAAGTGGGACAACTTCTACCCATTTAGTGAAGTAATCAGTAGAAGTGATAATAAATTTGTGTCCACCTGATGAGTTGGGATGAATCTGCCCAACAAGGTCAAAGGCCCAGTACTGAAATGGCCAATGAGATATAGAGGGAATAAGCTCCCTACGTGGAGCATGTATCAGGTTACCATATTTTTGACACTTTTCACATAATTTTACAAAATCTACTACATCAATCTGCATTGTGGGCCAATAGTACCCCGCCCTAAGTAACCTTCAGGCTATGGCAAGACCATTGGAGTGTCCCCAATAGATGCCCTCATGAATGTCAACTAGCGCTTGATCGAATTCTTCCTTTTCTAAGCATCTAATAAGTGTTCCATCTAGACCCATCCTATACAAATCACCAGTGATAAGGGAATGGCGAGAGGCATTTCAGGTAAGGTTTCTTCGTTCAGATTGGTTAAATTTTTCAGGTATAATGCCATCACAAAGATATGAGTAAATGGCACTATAACGGGATGACTCATGACCAACAAAGGTACAAATGATATGGCTTTCTTGGGAGTCAAAGATAGGGTGATGTAGCTCTTCCACCAGGAATTCAAATCTTGATTTATGTCGATCTAACTGAAGGAGTGAAGAAAGTGTAGCCATAGCATCAGCTGCTTTGTTTTCTGCTCTAGGGATTTGCTGAAATGTGACAAATGTGAAGTATCTCTTTGAGGAATCAATAATTTTCTTGTAAGGTACCATTTTCTCATGTTTTGTTTGATATTCATCATTAACTTGGTTGATTATCAGCTGTGAATCCCCATAGATGTGTAACTCTATGATTCTCCATTTTATGGCTGTCTTAAGTCCATTTGTTAAAGCTTCATACTCAGCAATGTTGTTTGTACATGGGAATAAAAATTTATAAGACTTAGGGATTGTGTACCCATGATTCGAAAGAAACAACACACCAAATCCTTAACCATTTTGCATAAAAGATCCATCAAAGAAAATCTTCCAAGTTCTTTCGGTCATATACATAAGATGCTCATTTGGGAAGTCAACTTGAATAGGTACATCATTTTGTAATGTGAAATCAGCCAATTGATCGACTATAACTTATCCTTTGATTGCCTTACGCTCAATGTATTCTATGTCAAACTTTGAAAGTATCATCATCCATTTAGCAAATCTACCTATGAGGGCAGCCTTACTTAGCAAGTATTTGAGTGGATCTATTTTTTCTATGAGGTGTATAGTATGCGCAAGCACATAATGTCACAACTTTTGGGAATCAAACACACCAGCAAGGCAAGCTTTCTCAATGCTAGTGTAATTAACCTCATATGAAACAAGAGTACGACTGATGTAGTATATGCCTCTTTCTTTCCCATTTTCATCAAGTTGAGCCAGTAATGCCCCTAAGGAAGATTCTATCGCTGAAATGTATAGAATAAGTGGTTTCCCTGGGATAGGAGGCATTAAAATGGGAGAAATTGCCAAGTACTTCTTGATTTGATCTATGCTCTTTTGACAATCCTCATTCCAAAAACATTTGACTCCCTTATGTAAGTTCTTATTGAAAGGTTGAGCTCTATCTGCCAATTGTGAAATGAATCTCCTTATAGATTGAAGACGTCCCTGAAGACTCCTCATTTGACTAATGTTTTTAGGAGGTGGCATATCTATGATTGATTGGACTTTTTCAAGGTCAACCTCTATTCCTTTTGCTAGAATGATGAATCCAAGTAACTTTCCAGAGGTGACTCCAAATGCACACTTTTTAGGATTTAACCTTAGTTGAAATTGTTCCATGCGATCTAGAATTACTTCCAAATCGTTTAAGTGTGTATCTCTTTGTTTAGACTTGGCCAAGGTGTCATCCACATAATCTTCCATATTTTTGTGCATCAAGTCATGAAAAATTGTTTTCATAGCTCGTTGATAGGTAGCTCCTGCATTTTTTAATCCAAAAGGCATAACGTTCCAACAATAGGTACCCCATGCACAAGTAAATGCAGTCTTTTCTTGATCTTCAGGAGCTATCTTAATTTGATTGTACCCAGAAAATTCATCTATCTAGGAATAAATCTCATAATCTGCAGTCATATCCACTATCATGTCTATATTGGGAAGTGGAAAGTCATCCTTTGGGCATGCTCTATTAAGATCTCTAAAATATGTGCAAACTTGAATAGATTTGTCATGTTTGGAAACTGGTACAATGTTTGATATCCATTCAGCATAAGCAATAGCTCTTATAAATTTTGCACCAAGGAGTTTTTCTAATTCTTCTTTGACTAGAAGAGCTATGTGAGGATGCATCTTTCTCAATTTCTGTTTAACTAGTTTGACATTTGGAGCTATAGATAAGTGATGCATAATAAAGTTAATGTCCAATCCTGGCATATCTGAATAAGTCCATGCAAAATTAATCTTCTTGGTTTGTAAGAACTTAGTATAAGCTTCTTTTTCTATTGGTGACAAGGACTCAGACAAGTGCACTATATTTGGAGCCTCATTTGTACCCAAATTAACTGCTTGTGTTAGCTCAGTAAGCACTGAAGATTGATCCTAAAAATAACTGGGGAGACGATCAAGTACCTCATCGTTAGGCACCTCAGAGAGGTTTTCACCCTTGGATACGTCATTTCTTTTTACTTTTTTTTTACTCTGACACTGCCACACAGTGGTTTTCGCCATCAGAACACTTATTATTTTTCTTTTCTTTTCTTTTTATCTTGTGACTAAGGTACTTGATGTCTGGCTCTGTCATACTGGTAGCCAGTTCGCTAGTGGAAGAGACTACAGGTTCAATGGAATTTAGATAACAAGCTATCTCATAATCATTTTTGGAATGTTAAAATCTCAGGTTCTTGATAGCACTGGGACCAATCAATAAGGTTGGGATGAACAAGAGGCAAGTCAATAGCTGTTTCAAGGCTATAAATATGAATGATATTGTTGTTGGTGACTGAAGAGTCAGAGTCTGTCAAGTATCCCTCTAAGCTACCCAAATCAGGATTCATCCTAATAAGCGAAGAATCATCCACTAAGGCAACATGTGGGTTAAAAAACTCTAATCCTACACATGAATCATTGGCTACCTCAAGTGGAGAACTAAAAGTGTGAACAACATCAATATCTCTATCAACTGTTGAGGGCTCTGAAAAAGAGTCTCATTCATACTCATTAGAACTTGTATCTGAACTGCAACTAGGATGCTTACACCATGAAGGCTTGGGACATCGTGATGTTGAAGGTCTAGTTTCATCAAAAGTAACATTTTCTCTTTCCATTAAATGAGCAAGATTCTTTCTTTAACGCTCTCTCAAAGGATCTTCTAAATCTGATTCTTGTTCTTAATTTGCAACTGATGCATGGGTGGCTGAAATATCTGAATCTCCCCAAAGGAGAATAGTGGAAGGGACCCAATCTTCACACATATCTTATTGATTTGTCAAATTAGGCTCATATTCTTGTTCATCATCACTATCCAACTTCTCAAAGAGAGGATTGGTATGCATTTTACAATTTTCAAATCCTAGGCCAATTGGTTTCTTAGACTTGTGTCCAAATTTAGCATGATCAAGAGGTTCGGACCTAGCATCCAAATTGTGATTAAGAGGGTCATAACTAGGATAGCCCATCTTCTTGACAAAATTATATCCTCTTCCATAAGTCTTAGGACAGGGAGAGAAGTTCTCATTGTGCTTATACTTTTCTTCTCTATAGATTCAGTCTCTAAAAAATGTTTCCTCTTTCTCATTTTGAATAGGCACTGATGATTCTACAAATTTTCCAAATAATGTCATAACTGAAGAGGAAGGCTTCATCTCCTTTGAAGGTTTTCCATAAGACCTAGGTGAAACTGGTAATGTTGTGAGGGAGTTGAGTTGATACCCCCCCATACCAAGGTCTATCGACTTAATTTTGTCTTTACATTCTGCTAATGTAGCATCAAAATCTTCTACTTCTCTATTGAGGGGAACATGAGCCCCTGCTAAAATTGAATTAATAGATAAAGTGTTATCCCAAAGTATACAAATCTCTATGCCATTGTAGGGAAACTTAACACATTGATGGTAGGTAGATGGCACTACTTGCATGTCATGAATCCATGGCCTACCAAGTAAAATATTATATGCAAGGGGTCCAGCATCAACTATTTGAAACAAAATATCCTTTTGAACAAGGCCAATCCTAATAGGAAGTATGACCAACCCCTTGGAACTCCTTTCTACCTCATCATAGGCTTTGATAGTAATTCTTTTTCTGGTATCAATAACTTCTTCAGAATAACCCAATTCTTTCAAAAGACTAAAAGAACAAATGTTAAGCCCAGCACCCCCATCTATCAACACATGCCTAACACGGGTTCTATGGAACATGACCTCAATATGAAGGGCAAGATTGTGTGGATGGCTCAAAGCTTTATCATCATCTTCTAAAAATGTAAGGTAATGAGGGGTAGCAATGTGATTAACCATATTCTGGAATTGATCAATATCTAAGTTGTTGGGGAGATTTGTCGTACGCAAAGCATCCTCAAGGATTTGTTTATGTCTTGGAGACAACTCTAAAAGCTCAAAGATTGAAATATGAGTGGGTATTCTTTGTAACTGATCAACAAGATTGTAGTTTGATTTAGGATTGACAACTGGCTTCAAGGTAACAGGTTTAGACGCCACGTACTTAGGTTTACTGGATTGACTTGAATTTGGTCCTTTAATGACAACGGGACCTTGACTTTGAGTAACAATATTAAGGGATTGAGATGACCTTCTAGAGTTGGGACCCCTTAGCACCACAATAGGTTCTTTGTCAAAAATAGGAGGAGATTCTTCATCTAGATCAGAACCATAAGGGTCTCTTCCACTCATCATGTTAACATTTTCCTCCATGAATTCAAGCATGTTGATGGTATTCTCTACATCTATATAAGCATAGTTGATCTCATCTTTGCCATTCTTAGCTTTATAGGTCTCCCCCTTTTCATATTAGGGCAAAGGTTCCTTGAATGCCTTGTGATCGGCATTGGTTTTCAATCCATCTAATATAAGTTTTCTATTCTCAATGAGATCTTGAATGAGATGCCTGAGTCTCCCACAATTTTCAACATTATGTCCAATACCATTATGAAATATGCAAAATTCATCCTCTTTCCACCACCATGGTTTTTCTTTAGGTATATGGAAATGTGTTGCATCTAGAGGATGTGCCAGATTGCTATCAATGAGTTTTTGTAAAATTTCCCCATATGTCTCACCAAGTTTTGTAAATTGATGTCTTTCACTCTTAGGCTTACCTTGGTAACTTGGCTTACTTTCTTGTTGAGTGGGTGGTGACTCTGTTGTGGGTGCATTGAGCTTGGCAGCTTGAATAGTACTAGATAAGTGTAACACAGGTTGATCTTTATGTTGGGAGGAATCTACAACTCCATCATTGACCACTTGTTTTTTCTTATTCCAATATTGGTTCTTCCATTTATCCTTGTTAGAGTTGTTGTTGTTTTGACCATTTTTGTTGTTATTTCCATGTTTAGTCAAAATTCCTTGTTCTTTCAAAACATCCTCACTTCATCATGCAGTCTCAACCATGGTGTCAAATGAATCAAAAACCATTTTCTTAACCTCATACTGCATTTCGGGAACCAAATTGCTAGCAAGAATGTCAATCTTTTCATTATCAAGAATAGTTCTAGAATAGCAAGAGCATTTTCGTCTCCACCTTTGCAAAAAGGACTCTCTTTGTTCTTCTTTAAGCTACATAAGTCCAACAAAGTGATAGATCTTGAAATATTGTATGCAAAGAGTTGAAAAAATCTTTGAACAAGCTCTTTGAAAGTCTTAACAGGAGGAGTTATCTTAGTAAACCATTCCATTGCTTTCCCCTAAGACTTCATGGGAATAACCTCATGAGGTATGAATCATCTTGATGGAACTCAAAAATAGTGGTATAAAACTGTCGCACATGATCATGTGGATCTCCACTCCCAACATATTTGTCATATTGAGGAATTTCAACCTTTCTAGGAAATTCTTTCATGTCAACACTCTTATCAAAAGGATTAGGACAAATCGAGTCCAATAAGAAAGAATTCTTAGGTGCAGACATCTTGCCTATTTGTATTTGTATTTCATCCATCTTCTCCTCTTGAGACAGATCTTGTCTCTTAATCTTTCTATCCACATCAAAGTTGTAAGGGACCTTAGCCCCATTATCAATTAGATTCTTTAGGATCTTATCCTGGTTTTTCTTTACATACTTCTCCACATATTGTTGAAAGAATGGTTCTTGTTGCATGTACATGAAATCTTGGGAGGTGCGATCAAAACTCATGCTACTACCTCCATATTGTGAACCATAATGAGCATGTTGTAAAGATGGCTTTGAGCTCCTAGGAGGAGTTTGTCTCCTATGATAATCATGTATAGAAA
The DNA here is from genome assembly GCA_018584345.1 of Thuja plicata. Lineage (NCBI taxonomy): Eukaryota > Viridiplantae > Streptophyta > Pinopsida > Cupressales > Cupressaceae > Thuja > Thuja plicata. The sequence goes on along the minus strand of MU224826.1, from coordinate 3,805,350 downwards.
CTCTTCTTCCTCTAGGACTAGGAGATTGTGATGGTGATCTTGAATGTCTCCTACTTCTTGGAGTCCTAGGAGGAGTAGATGGAGGAGAACCATTTCTGCCACCAATATGCATATGATTGAATGGACCATGAAGTTGTTGAGCCAAGAGTCTAGCTTGCTCCTCTTGAAGGGCTTTCCTTTCCATTTCAATTAAAGCTTGTTTCTCCAACTCTAGTCATTTAATTTGTTCTTGCTTATGAATTTGTTCATCTTGGAATACCTTATTTTCATGCTCAATCCTCTTGAGTCTATCACTCATGTAGTTGGTAGATATTTTAAGAGGTGAGCTTGGTCTTGAATGTTGAAACAAGTTATTGGTATAAGTTGCATTGATGTGAGCATCATGAATTTTGTCTCCTTATCTCTCATGTTGTGATAACTCATCATCATAAACATGTCTCTTACCTCTCTCTCTTATCCCTTTGATGTGCATCCAAATGTCTTGTTGAAATAAGGGGTGAGGTTGGTCTACTGTTATGAGAGGAACCACTGAATGAAATAGCATGTCCACTCCTTGCAAACAAATCATCATAATGTTTATCCATGGCTTCCCTCTCCCTCTGATTCATTGTGTAACTCATATCCGTAGAAGAGTGAGAAGATGCTAAGGGGATACCCAGCTCACTAAGGTGACTCTTGGAATCAAACCAAATTTCCAAAGTATTCCTAGGTGATTGATCAAATATGGGTCCTTTTTCCTTATGTCTTTGGCAAGTTTGTACTAAGGGTAATTGGTTAAAAACCACATGAGGTCATTTTCCTTGATTTACTTGATATCTTGTTGTAACTGGCATGAAATAAAAGGTACTAGCTGATAGGATTACCCTAAGAAACGTTGGTACCAAACTAGGATAGAAAAGGCATTAACTTGTCCAAAAGAGGTGATAAGATAGAAAATTGCAAATAGGAATAAGCCAACACTGCCACAAAGGTGCCCTTTAACTTTGGGTGAATACCCTAGCACATATGGACCAGGAGGATGGTCTTACCCAAATTATATAAATTGAGATTGAAATTGTGTAAAAGTGGATGGACAAGAGACTACCAAAACTCTCCAGGTGTGTTATCAAAGAATATAAAGGTTTATCTTTTCAACAAGGACAATTTCTAACTCACCAAGCACCAAGAAAGGTCACTTGTGAAATCAAAGATTGCTAATCCAAGTGGTCAAATGCAAGAATCCTAAGAAAAACAAGCTTCTAACAGCAGGGTAAGTAATCCAATCTGACCCAGATCAACCCAAAAAATTGGAAATGATGGGACAACAAGCTAAATGGGCTCATAAATGAGAGCAAGAGTTCACTGACAGGTAGTTTTGCTCGAGGAAATGTTGTCTCATGTGAGGATTTGCAGAGTCGCATGAAAGAATACACTGAATGACATGATAAAACAACAGACTGGTGAAAACAGGAAACAATAACTGGTATCAAGTTTTGTGCGATATTTTGCAGATAGCCACACGAAAAAATACAACAAACAGCGCGATGAAACAATTTTCTCACACGAGGAAAGGACATAGAACTTAGATTTTGATTGTTTTAATCATCCAACTAGATGCATTAACAGATCTTATCATGAACCAAGCACACAAAATAGCAATCAGGGAGTTCAAGCAATCAATGTCTTCAAACAATGAGCAAGGGACAAAGCAACCTTGCACAAGAACATAGATAGTGTCATAGTAATTCTACTCCATAAGAATGCTACTTGTGTATGTTCTCAAATGTTTTCCAGTCACGCACACAGTCCTATGAAAGAAAAAGTTAGTTGCACTATGGTTCTTAGTAATGGTTTGACTCTGTAACTTTTGTAATCTCAAGTGGGTGAAATCCAATCCTGGCGCACTGAGGTTTTGACACAGTCCAAGAATTTAATCAATCAAGAGCTGCTGAGGAGATCTGACAACCCAAAAGAAACTACACCCGTGGAGATTTCTTCCATAAGGACATTTATATAGAGGTTGTTACTACCATGGCGAAAAGGGCTATTACCACTTGAGGTTTTTTCCACGTGGTTGACCCAATAAAGGGAATGTCCACTATGGTTAACCCTCTCGAACAAGGAAGACTCACAATATGGACCACATGGGGACTTAGTTCAGATTCAAGGGTTCCAAGTTCCTGATTCTCCCAACAGGGAAAAGAGCATAATCCTCTAGCCTCTTCACCTCACCAAAACATAGCAAACATGATTCATTGACCCACTAATTTGAAATCACCTCATTCAAGGCTCACACAACAACAAATGACACCAATCCCCCAAAGAGAGAAAGTATTGCCAAAAGTTGAAGTTCAAACCAAGTTGACCAATGAGGTAAAAACAAAATCCTTCCCTACCTACAAGGGGATCTATCGTCAAGAAGAGATTCGCATGTAAAATAAGAAAATGAAGCCCACTCTCTCAAGATCACCACAAATAGTGTTCATAGGGCCTAATTACTATGTAAGACATATATGCAAGAAAGCAAATCTAGGTCCATTTTTAGGGCACCAATTGGAAATGTGATCTATGGAAGAAAGAAAACACTCAAGCTAAACACATGAGATGTTCCTTTTAATTCCCAAAATTCAAATGTTATAGAGATCAACAAAATACCTCAAATCCAATGCAACGCGAATCATTTGTTGTTTATCCAAGCAAGTCCAAATTAGCAATAGTAACAGTAAAACACAAATCACAAACCACTAGAAGCAGTAAACATTAGTGGTTAGCAAGAGAAAATGAGATCTAAAAATATAGCAATGTAAAAAATAGATCTCTGGTACATAATTTCACGCGAGAAAACACAAAGGCCTGCATGATAAAATGCTCTGTCGCACGAGGAAAACACATGCCCACGGGATAAAATGCACAGAATTAGAAAAAACTAGAAATGAAAGCAAACCAGTCAGATCCAGCCTGGCGCCAGATCTCACGCAAAGATTTGCACCGTATCGCGTGAAGAAGTACCCTGTGCCACGCAAAGAAACTCAAAAACCTACACAATTTCACGCCGTAACCTGCAAAATCTCGTGCGAGAAAACTCTGTAGAAGAAAATAGCAAGTACAGAAGAGACAAAAATTCCGGATCCGAAAATAAATTGATGAAAAATAGCTAAAGAGACAAAATAAATCTTCTGCCCCATGGTGGGCGCCAAAAATGTGTGATAAAATGTTGATACACTTCTATGAATCATTCCATCCAAGGTTTCTCAAGAATGAGGCCTCAAATATCGCTCCATAGCTCTCTAGTCATGGAGTGCGAAGGTTTGAAATAGAGGCCCTCAGATTGACCTAGTTAGTTCCTATGCAAGTACACCATGAAATGAGAGATTCAAATGCATGAAAATGAGATCTACTCTATATGATTGCAATGCATGAAAGGAAATTAATCTAAATGATAACAATGCATGATTAATCTATAAAAAGAAATACAAATGCAAGTTTAATCTATGAAAATAAACATGAATCTAATCTACATGAGTAGCCATGAATGCAAGAAGAAGAAGACAAGAAGAGAGAAGTTGCAACATTCAAACTCAAGTGCTCAAATCCTCCAAAATTGCTCTCCAAACCTGCAACATAACAATACTATGAAAACCTAATGTGAAAATGAGAAGGAGAGATTTCCTTATAAAGAAAAGTGAACAGTTGAGATTAAGAGGCAAAAATCAAAGGCTATGATTAAGAGGCAAAAAGCCCACCACTTAGGAAGATGTGAAGAAAAAGGGATTTTTATTTAATTTATTTCCTTTTTCATCAAATAAAGTGCTTTAAGTGGAGATTTTTATTTATTTAATTAAAAGAGGGGTTTTCTTTATAATTAAATAAATTAGAAGAATTTTATTTAATTAAATGGGGGAAATTGAATTTAATTAAATAAGAGGAATTTTAATTTAATTAAAAGGGAGAAATTTACTTTAATTAAATAAGATAAATTTTATTTAATTAAAAGGGAGATTAAATCTTTTAAATAAATAAGATAAATTTTATTTAATTAAAAGGAAATTAAATCTTTTAATTAGATAAAAATAATCAAACCTTAGGAAATATTGAAATAATTGAATTAATTACAATTTGATCAAGGAAATTGGTTTGAATTGAAAATATTGCAAAGCATTGATTCAAGAAATTGATAAAATGATAAAATGGGGCCCAAAGTCTAGGCGACCATTTTAGGGTGCATACAGTAAGAAGATAATTGTTTACTCTTACCATAATAGTACGATTCCATGGCTTTGTATGCCCCTGATGCACATATCCAAGGGGTGCTTCAATGCCTATAGTGTGTTGTGTAGTATCGTCCACCTCAAAGACATAGTTATATGCATCACTATCATTCTGGGGACCCAAGCACATATTCTTTCATATAATGCAAGTATGAGGAACACAAACATGTGAGCTCATGGACGATGTGGAAGGGCCAGAAGCATCGGTATGAGGAGGCAACAATGATGCACTCTTCCTAACCAGTAGATCACTCAAGGTGTGAATGGCTTGAATAGTCTATGAGCTGGCCTTAACAATAATATTAGGATGTTGCACTATAGGAGGTGGTGAAATCTCGGGAGGGGGGACATATGTGCGGGATTTCACCCGTTGTGCCCATGGCCTATCATGAGGAGTGCCTAAGCCTACGCCCTGGTTTGGTCTCATGCTCCAATAATTTACCTTGTGACCGAGCACAAATTGAACATGCAATTTTCTTATGAAATAGAATGGAACATCCAAATTGTTGTGGGGTGGTCTATCAAAAACCATCCACAAGCGGTCTCAAAAGTTGTCATGTATTGCATCATTTGTGCACCATTTAATTGACAACTTGGTATTTTTAGGGTCCACTTTTAAACCAGTTTTGGGATCCATAAAAAGGTTACATATGTAAAGTTTTGTTATATTTAGGTCCATAACTTGATCATAGTCAAGCCCATCGTCAAACTGGGCATGCTTAGAATCACGCCAAAGAAGTGCAACATTATGTTGCTCTGTGAGTTTCTCCATGCTTTCAATAATGGATTTCAACGTGGAAAATATGGGGCACAGTGTGGGGATATTGGCATATGTGTTCTAATATCCTCTAAGCTGATTTAGATTGTCTCCTATGAGATCCTCTAATGGTCGAGGGTTTGAGACTGGTTGGTCTTCCGAAGGTGGGGGATTGTTTGCAGAATCATTGGGAGGGTTTTCTGACTGGTTTGAATCCATGTATGATTAAAATGAAAACCAAAATAGACAATTATAATCAATTTTGAAAAACAATAAAGAATATCATTTCAACCCTTGTTGTTATAAAAAAAAACTACAAATTTCAATTCAAAAACCAAAAACAACAATAAAAACTTAGAAATTTAACTTACGAGTTCAATTTGGAGGCAAATTGTGCACTATATAAAATCACATATATGATTGGCTTCGGATATACGAAATTTTTTGGCTGTGTTCAACGTTTTCGCAATGAAAATGTTGAATGCAGCCACGGGCTAAAAATATATTTTATTGATGAAAGTTGGATATTTGATATTATTAGATATCTGATAATGCTTTTTCTTTTTTCTTTTGTCTTGGCCAGATGTATTGACACCCAGGCCTACTGGAAAGTCAACAAACTTTTGGGTGCACTTTTGGACGAGTGAAAAGCTCAATTTTTCACGTCGCCAATTTTTGGCATACCATGATCCTGCACATACCCCTCCATCATGAGAGAGAGATTCACACAATAGTCTTCAAATCTTAGAGCCAAATCCTTTCTTTCTTGAAATCACCTTGAGCTTGAATGCTTACAATTGTGGACATGGATGTAATAGCTAGTAGAGATGAAAAAATGAAGGGGAGAGGCCTCCTTTTATAGTGATTTTGTGGTTTAATTTTTTGAAGGCCGACCTCACTGGGTGGGGAAATGAAAATATTGTGCATTAGACCTGAAACTCACTAATTTAAAATCCCAGAGCTATAGGTCAAAATTGTTAGAAACACTGAGAGGGGGGGTGAATCAGTGTTTGTCTATTTATTATATTTCAGCAACTTTAAACATAAATCAAATATATATCAATTGAAGCTTAACACAAGAACACATAACACATGATATGATTACGGGGAAACCTTGATCAGAGGAAAACCCCGGTGGGAATTAGTACCCACAAATATTGCACTAGTATAATGAACCTGTTAAAGTTCATTTGCCCTGTTAGGAGCAGTCTTTACAATGCGAGTACAATGACCTGGTTAAGGGTCTGACCCTGTTAGGAGTCTTTTACAAATAACCCTGTCAGGGGTGAGGACTCACTAGCCAAGAAGCTTACTGCTCAATAGGATGAAGGATACAACCTCCTTGATAATAGATATACACTATATCCAAAAGTGAATTATTATATGTGACACAATTATCTAATCAGTTCCAGTTATGAACTGATGCTCTTATACTCTTGAAGAGATTTATCTCATTCTGACATCTTATACTACTCTTTTATATCTCTTCTCTGCATATTTTGATGACACCCACTAATAAAACTTTGCATGTCATATATATATGTTCATGCCTGAATAGACAGGACTATAAACAAGACATTAGTTGGCCTAAAAACAACATTCACAATGCTTCCAAAAAAAATGGCTTAAGCGTGTTTACAATAATGTTTAATACATGATTACAAACTTATTACAGTAGGTGCTTAACCTTTACAAAACAAAATATTACATGCTAATCAAAAACCTGAAGTCGACTTCATACTCTATATTCTGAACTACTAGTGTACTTGATCTTTTTGTAACTTGTCTGTACTAACATTCCATACCATGCATGTATAGGGTAAGCATAAAACATATCATAGAGCTTATGTATAAAGATGCTTAGTCTTAATCGGTCCTACGCACATGCACTGGTGCTCTAATCATCTTTATATCTCTATTATGTCTTGTCTTCTATACTTAGTCAATTTCCACTTCAAAATTTGCTGTCAAAACTTCATGTGACTTTGTTGCCATAATGACAACACAAAATAAGTTATATTATCTCTAAGATTCAACTTGCCAACAATCTCCCCCTTTTTCATTAATGGCAACAAAGGAATGTGGCCAAGTTACTCAAAATTGACTAACACAAAAAATTGTATATCATTATACCTTTTAACATATACATACACTACTCCCCGTATATACACATATTCCTTAAATACATCACTCCCCCTTTGACATTAATGACAAAGGTGTCAAAATTGTAAGTCCTTGAGTCATTACTTTAAGTATACATCTAGATAAGCTATCTGCAGATTCTTGATCTCTTGCTGCCAGAATGCCTTTAGTGCATCAATTTTTTGTAGATGGGCGCATAGGGCATATGTAAGCTTTTCCATCTTGGTCAGATCCATGTTGGGTACTTAATCATAGGTAGCAATGGTTTCATCTATTTTTTTGATGTTCTTCTTCAAAACTGCTAAGGAGGGCGCAAGTGCATTTCTCAGTTGAGTCTGCCTGATCCTTATCTTACTGATCTCCATTTTAGATTTTTCTATCTTGTCTATCTGACCTAGATAGATATTGTTGTAGATGTTTATGTCTTGGGATGATGTTTCAACTGATTGTCTTACGTTATCAACCAAGATATCTGCCTCTTCTATCTTTTTGATATGCTTAGAGGTGAGTTTGCCTATGTCCATGCAGTTTGCTATTACCTTTCTGCCTTTTGATGCCAACTCTTTCAATATTGTCTAACCAATCTTTAATGAATTGAGATCTAAAGAGAATTTCTTTACCAATTCATTCAATCTTTCCTTTTTATACTCTTCCTCTACATTTCTAGTAGCTGAGTCTACTAAACTTGTCAAGTGTGTCTTGAAGCTTGTTAGGATGCTATCTACATCATCAACTGACTGAATTTTAGCCACTTTCTTGTCTGCGGGCACTAGGTCATTCAAAATGTTCACTGACTCCAAAAAGAGAGGGTTTCTCATAACTTGTTTCTCTTAGGATTTTTCTATGGCTAGGACACTAATCTTGATCAATTCTTCTTCTCCCCATGCATCTAGACTTGCTGAGTCAGGAGTTAAACTTGACAACAATGAAGTTGATGGTTGAATGGATGGGGTGAATATAGTATTATGACTAGTGTCCATACATTGACTTTTCACTGCAATCTCCATAAATAGTGTTTCATTAGTTTGATTGTCTTCCTCTTTATTCAAATCTATTGAATCTTTAGAGGGAACTTCATCTTGTTGTAAAGATGTGTCATCAGTGCATACTTCCTTTGTCTCTTCAGTGCTTACAAATGCTTTTCCAAATTTGTCCATATCATTGTTAGAAGCGGTCATGGATATCTTGATATCATCAATCACAATAGTTTCTTCTGAATGTTTGACTGTATCACAAGCTATTGAAACTGAGGTCGTTGAAACCTGTGGAACTGTCTTGGGTGCATTTTGAATCATTGGTTTTGTAACCTATTTGGGAGGAACTGGAGTTACCTTTGCTGTAGGCATCGTTGATGGATACATATGTCTATCTAGAAATACTCACTCAAATTCTTTCTGAGTCTCTTCACCAACTAGATCATACTCTTTGTTCATGATATGGAGGACTCTTGTTTTGGTTCTGAGATGAGGCTTTACTAGATCCAATATAATGGTTTTCTCATCATGTGAGAAAAATGGAAGAAGACTGTCTAAAGTTTCTTCTCATATCCGCATATCCTCTTCAATTACTTGCCTTTTCAATATATCAAGTATGTTCCACACCTTGTCTGGTATGACTGTTTTAAGTTCCAATACTGTCCTCTTGAACTTAATCATGTGAGAGATGATCATAGAATGAATTTATGATTTTTCTATCTCTTGGTATTTGTCATAAATGTTCTTGATAGATTGTAGTCTTCCTTCATTTACAATTTTGTTCTTTAGAACTGTTAGACTAGGTCTGAATCCTACCTCAAGAGGGGCTTGAGTGTTCTTTACCTTGCTCCTTGTGGTCCTTGAGGATGGATGACTTGTAGGAACTTTCTTCTTCCTTCTTATTAACTTGCTGGGTACAGAAGGTGGAGAGGATTCTAGATCAATGGTGGTTGACGGAGTAGATGTACCTTCATCAGATTTCTTCTTCTTCTTAGGCATATCATCAGACTTTTCTATTTTTTCTTCTAAGGGATTTTTCTCAAGTTCTTTAGCAATATTAGCTTCCCTAGCTCTATCTAGGTCCTCTTGTGTAACCCCATGAACTTTTAGGATATTTGAAGTAATCCTTGATGCCTTCCTTTTGTTTTTAGCACTGTATAAGATAGAATCGACTTGATTTGTCTTTTCTCTGTATGTTCCCCATCTTGGTTCATTTGGATCTTTGGGAGAAGACAAAAGAACTTGTGCATATCCTTCCAACACATGTTCTTCAAATTCATATTCAAGTGGATGAATCCATTTGGTTCTAGGATTAACAGCCTCCATGAAAGTACAGTCAAATTCTACCATGAAGCATATGGTGTCTTTGTACTTATCAACTATCTTTTTTGGTATCCTTAACCTTTTCTACATCTTGATCCTGAATGTTTTGATATCCATGTCCATATAATCCTTCACGCTGCTCTCTGATGTAGCCTTGAGTGATATCTGAGACATAGTAGGTTTACTTTTGTCTAGGTAAAGGTTGGCAACTTTACCTACTATGTGGAAGTAGAGATAGATGATCAATGAGCCAAACCTGAATATCTTGCTCTTGTCATGCTTAATAGCTCGAATGTTGTCAATCAATTGAGAATGAAATATCTCACATAGATCATACTGAGTATTATCTTTCTCCATCTTAATTTCTACCAGTACAGTAGCTACAGATACACTATTCATTCTGCTTGCGTGCTGGAACTTGTAACCTAGAATCATAGTAACCAATTTGATGTCATCGACCTCAATGGGATCAACTGTCATGCCACGCCTATCACTTCTAGATAAGCAAACTTGTTCAACCTGCTTCTTAACATCCTTACCAGTAGGAAGAACTGGTCCAGTCTTAGGAAGTTTAGTTATTTCATGAATTAGGTCTGTAGTGATGTGGACAGGAACCTCACCATTCCAATATAGGTCATCATGTATCCTGCTTAGTAATATCTTAACCCATTCTAGCTCATAGAACTCGTGCATGTTAGAATACTCAAAGATAGGGTTATCAGTGAGATGTGCATATTCATCCTTGACAGAATAGTCTGGTTTCATCATTGAAGCTATAAGAGTTGCTATGATGTTGTCTCTAATGATTTCCTTCTTACAGTAGATGTAAGCGTGAATGTCTTCCACGTCTACGACCCCTAGCGGAGTCTTAGAGAATGCCCCTTCTACATCATCTAGAATAGACTTGAATGGATGATTTTTAAAGACAAATCTCTTCCTTTTAGTAATTTCAGACTACAGGGGTTTCCATACTCACTTGTTGATTGACTAAATAGGGTTTCACCACAATTTGAAATGATGCGACTGCTAGGGTTCTGTTTCAACTTGAAATTTATTCACAAACTGATCAAATCAATACCTTTGAATGCTTTGATGCTTAGTGCTCTTGTGCTCTACAAATTTTATGATCTCAGATGTAAACAATGAGGATAAATGATTGTTTACCAACTTATATATAGGTTACTACATTTAATGCTTTCTACCGTACGCGATTTCTATTGAGAGTTTCAAACTTTAATTTGAATGAAGTAAAGGCAATGCATGCATGCATACAACCTTAATTCATGATCTCATACATGAATCCATAGGTACATACTCGGAGGTGAGTATACCAGCCATGTAGGGTTTCAGAGCTAGAATAGCTCCCCCTAAGACCATGAGGGTCAACTATACAAAAGTAGAAGGTGTGTCCACTGAGGATGTATCTACTACCTTGTTCTCTTCATTATCCTTCTTTACTTCAACCCAATTTTTATATGAATCAGTTTTGGCTTGTACTAACTTGACTTCTCCTGATTCTTCAAATAGTGACTTTTTAGGATTTGTATTCTCTTGTCTTTGTGCTTTTGACCTGCAAAACCTTGATATGTGTCCAGCTTTTCCATATGAATGACAAATGATAGGAGGTCTAATGTTGTTATTCATCATGCTGCACTGCTTGGTTGTGTGTCCATTGAAATTACATATCTAACATGTAATGTTATGAAGGTTTCTTTGACATTGATTTCTCTGATTGTATTGAGTCACATTTCTTTGGTTCTATTGTGATTGATTTCTTTGATTTGTTCTGCAATGTATATCCCTGTGACCAAACTTATTACAGGAGTAACAATAACCATTGAAAGGTCTTACCTCTTTACACTCTCTTGCCAAGTGTCCATGCTTGTTACAAGCATTATAGGTTATGTTAACTTGCTTGGGTTCATCTTTAGGTGGTTTGGTTTTAGCCTCTACAATATTCTCAGTTTTCTTTACTTCAGTGGATGGTTCTTGTGATTTATTTCTTTCTTGTATTGAATTGATTTCAATTTGAGCTATACAGTATCTCATACCAGTGGTATCACCTTTTAGTTTCTGTGCATAAAGCTGTGATTGAATTAGATCAGAACTTGTGTGTATTTTATCAATCTTGTCTTTTGCTCCTGATAATTAAGATTCAATCTTATTCTTGATGTTTTCCAACTCCAAGATTTTCATATTAGCTTGCATAAGTTCTTCATCTAATTGTTTACTTTCTTTGGTCTTCTCTTCAATGGTTGTTAAGCTATCTGTAAGTTGTTGATTCAGATCTTCATTTTTTTCTTTTAAGGACATGTTCTCTTCATTCAGTTTCTTGACCATTTTTCCCAAATCATTGGTAGAGAAATCTTTAAGATCTTTCCTTAATTTCTTGATAAGCATTTGAGAGCCATCAACCTTTAGTTTTAACTTTCTTCATTTTATTTTTCAAATCTGTCTAGATCTTCAAGGGCTGTTTCAAGATTCTTTTTCAGATGTTTTGCTTCTGCTGAATCCATGATCTCCTCAAGTGGTTAAACTTTCTTTCAGATGACCAAAGCTCTGATACCAATTGTTAGAAACACTGAGAGGGGGGGTGAATCAGTGTTTGTCTATTTATTATATTTCAAAAACTTTAAACATAAATCAAATATATATCAATTGAAGCTTAACACAAGAACACGTAACACATGATATGATTACGGGGAAACCTTGATCAGAGGAAAAACCTGGTGGAAATTAGTACCCACAAATATTGCACTAGTATAATGAACCTGTTAAAGCTCCTTTGCCCTGTTAGGAGCAGTCTTTACAATGCGAGTACAATGACCTGGTTAAGGGTCTGACCCTGTTAGGATTCTTTTACAAATAACCCTGTTAGGGGTTAGGACTCATTGTCTAAGAAGCTTACTGCTCAATAGGATGAAGGCTACAACCTCCTTGTTAATAGATATACACTATATCCAAAAGTGAACTGTTGTATGTGACACAATTGTCTGATCAGTTCCGGTTATGTATTGATGCTCTTATACTCTTGAAGAGATTTATCTCATTCTAACATCTTATACTGCTCTTTTATATCTCTTCTCTTCATATTACGACGACACCCACTAATACAACTTTGCATGTCATATATATATGTTCATGCCTAAATAGACGCGACTATAAACAAGTCCTTAGTCGGCCTAAAAACAAAATTCACAACACTTCCAAACAAATCGGCTTAAGTGTGTTTACAATAATTTTTAATACATGATTACAAACTTATTACAATAGGCACTTAGCCTTTACAAAACAAAATATTACACGCTAATCAAAAACCTGAAGTCGGCTTCATACTCTATATTCTAAACTGCTAGTGTACTTGATCTTTCTGTAACTTGTCCGTACTGACATTCCGTACCATGCGTGTATAAGGTAAGCATAAAAATATATCATAGAGATTATGTTTGAAGGCACTTAGTCTTAATCATTCATACACACGTGCATTGGTGCTCTGATCATTTGTATATCTCTGTTATGTCCTGTCTTCTATACTTAGTCAATTTCCACTTCAAAGTTTGCTGCCAAAACTTCATATGACTTTGTTGCCACAATGACAACACAAAATAAGTCATATTATCCTTGACATTCAACTTTTCAACAAAAATTGGTTTCGAACTATACCTAGGAGGGTAAATTTCAACGCAGATTTGCAAGGACCAAGAAGTATTAAGGGTCTTAGGGCATAATGGAGAGAAAAGCGGGAAAATCAAGCATAAATGCATCCATAATCAAGGAGATCACTAAAATGGGGCCCAAATAGGTCCTAGACCTTCCAAATTAATGGGTGATAACATTTTAGACCTATACATTTATCCCCCACTTTATCAGGAGTATCAGACAATCTCATGCTCATGATAAAGTATATCAAATGTATAAGATGATCTCACCAAAGTTAAGGAGACAAGGAAACATCAAGCTCCCAAGTGACTCTAGTCCTCATCAAAGCCAAAACTAAGATAAGAGAGACATCACTTAGGAGAGAGAGAGAGAGAGAGAGAGAGAGAGACAGAGACAGAGAGAGAGAGAGATTATCTTAGCCCCAATAAGATTTTATGTTTCACTGTGAACCACACAAAGAAGGAAAAGTGTGATCCATGTCTAGTGATATTGTGTGTCTTACTGTGAACCACACAAAAGTGCCTCAAGAGATGGCATTGAAAGTCCTAGCATGGTTGTGTGTCATTGTATTCAATCCATCTAGGATCTATCCTTAAAGATTGTATTTCAATAAGGGATCCGGCAAGAGCGATATGTCCTTAAGGATTGTATGTCCATAAGGGATTGAAAGAAAAGAGAAGGGATCAGTCCTAAGGATTATATGTCCATAAGGGATCCAAAATGAAGTGATCATTCCTTAAGGATTGTATACCCATTAAGGAATTCAAAATATAAAGCATCATCAAAATATTGTGTGTGTTTATGAAAAAAAATGAGTAGAGTGTATGCCCCCATATTAAAGCTATTGCAAGCACCTTAATGGGATAAATGGCTTTAACAGAGCATACGTGCATCCAATAGAAATGTTTCTACTTTGAAATACCCTCAAGAAAGGAAAAATCAAGGGATATGAGCACATGGCAAAAGAGAGAACAATGGGGGTTCTACTAACTCTGGGGTCGGTAGGTCATATGATAACTCATGTATATCAAAATTATATCCAAATGAACTATCATCATCTCCCAAAGGAAGTAGTACTACAACATAGTGGAATAAATCCACGTAAGGTTTACGAAGAAGAGTCTTTTTGGCTAGCATCATGGAGACCAAAAAGGATAGGTGCTACTGCTTTTTATCATCCCAAACACACAACACAAAGACACATTTATGAATAATGGAAGGTGTATAACATAACATGTAACAAAATACAGTAGAAGAGAGATACAAATAAAAGAATTATTGTAACGACATTGTGATTCCTTTATCACCTTGTTCCAACAGAGAAAAAAGGGTCATATAGATAAATATAAATAAGACATATGTAGCACATCACGGGGGAAACACATCACGACAAACAAGCAAACAAAGAAAAGAAAAAGAAAGGATCCACTGTACAAGAGGAGCTAGTCAAGCATATTGCATGCCCCCCCATCTCAGTCCATAGTGTTTAGGGAAGGTGGGAAACTTGCAAGAGGAGAAACATCAGGCATAGTAGATAGAAAAATAGCCAAACAATGACCTTGCTGTGAAGAAAGGTCACTATGCTCGGGATTAGGAGTGATAGATAATTGTTGTGAAAGCATAACTGGTAAATCATTATCAAGATCAATATTCTCATACATATCATCAGAATCACTAGCATACATATCATTTTTATTATCATGAACATCATCATCAAGTGTATCTTCTTCATCAAGATTAATTTTAATAGAATCCAAGATATGATTAGTATTGTCATGTTGATTCATTTTAACTTTATTTAAATTCACTTCCTCCATAGGCTCAAGCATAGGTTGGTCAAAGGAAAGTGAAGAACGATGTGGGGTATGAGGTGAAGAAATGTTTTGAGAATCACATTCATGGATTCTAGCACAATGTATGCGATGATGATCACAAGAATGATGGCTTCATTTGGTTTTTCTAGATATTTGGGGTGGAATAGGATCAATCAATATTGGGTCCTTTTCTTCTTTAGTAAGAAGAACTGAATGAACCACACTAGATTGAGGGATAATAGGAAGAGGATGTGGATAAGGAGGAAAAGGTGGTGTAGGAAGAAGGCCACGACTAGGATCATTTGTAGGTTTTATAAGTTCACAAATATTTTGAATCTTTAAGGCTTGGTATGATTGGAAGAGATAATCAGGATGAACTTTAGTTGGTTGAGGAATGTATGGCCAAACGAAATCAAGGTTAACAGAGTCTTGAGGAATAAAAGGTTGATAAAGACTATGGTTAGCAGTCATGATCTCTCCACTATGAGAAAATTTAACAAATTTATGAATATAAGAAGCCACGACATTCATAGAGGTAAGGCAAGGAAGACCAAGTTTAACTTGAAATTGATCAGAGGTAGGAATAACAGTAAAATAAATGTCCAAATATTTACCACCAACTTCTACAGGAAAAGAAATGGAACCATGAGAAGGATAAAGGAAACCATTGCAAGTTTGAATCAAGACATCAGATTTATCATAGAAATCTTTATGCAATTGTTTACTAAAATATGCTCTTCAGTTATCACATTCACCATGCAGGTAGGATCAACAAGATTACCACAGGAAGGAATACCATCAACCCTAGCGATAATGTAAAGAGGACCATCAGGTGCCTTAATTATTTCAGCCACATCAAAGGAACTGCAAGATTGAGGTGGAGGTTGATATTTAGGTTGAGGTTGGCCATGTTCAATGTGGTTGACAACATGAGAGGCTTCATCAAATTTCTCATCATAATCAATGTCATTAGGAGAAGAAGATTGCTCAATAGTATTGGTAGAATGAGAAGGCAAAGGGTTAGTGTATATTTGAAAATTCTAATTAGGAGGTGCAACTGATTTTTTTACTTGGTTGATATCAGCATCTATAGATATAGAATTAGAATTAATAATTTCTTGAACCACATTCTTCAAGGAATAACATTTTTCAGTATCATGACCAGGTTGATGATGGAATTGACAAAACACTTTTGGATCAAATAATCTAGAAGGTGGTTTGGATGGATCAATTAGTTTAATAGGAGGAAGTTTAATCATATTTGTGTTCATTAAATTAAACATCACATTATGAAAAGATTCATAAAGTGGAATAAATTTATGAGAACATCTAAACATAGAGGAGAAAGGAGCCACACCTTTGGATGTTGCTACCACTTTTCATCAATTGTGATGGAAGATTAGTTGATTTTGATGTAGTTGTTAGTCTTTTGAAATTTATTGAAATTAGATATGGCATCACTCTTATCAATGGGAATTCAAGTGTTTCTCTCAAATTGACTCACTTGTAGTTGATAATGATGAAGCACTGCACACAATTGTGAAAAGGAAGAAAACTTAGTAAGGAGTATCGTATATATAATGTCATTTTTGTAAATTATTAATAAAAATACGTTGTATATCAATATTAGGCACAAGATAAGAAAACTGAGCATACAAATTCTTAAATATACCAATAAAGTCACTAACTTTTTCTTTAACACCTTGTTTACAATGCATCAAATCAGTCAAAGAAATTTGAGGACCAATGTTGTTTTGGAATTGTTGATTAAAAGAATTAGCAAGCTTGTGGAAGGAATCTATGGAATAATGAGGCAAAGAACAATACCATTGCAAGTATTTGTCTTGAAAGGTTCTAGTAAACAAATTTTTCATGAACCTATAGTCATGAGAGAAATCACTACACAAGGTTTGAAAAGTTTTAACATGAGTCGCGGGATCACCCTTACCATTATAAGTCTCAAGATGAGGAATCCAAATATTTTTGGAATAATAGCCCAAATAATATCTATGGACAATGGACTAGTAAAATCTGTTGGAATGTGAATTCATCATGGAGAACCAATAGTAGTGCTTGAGTCATAATGGAGAATCATCTAGTTGTGACTGACTCATCAAATGGGGTTGATTCATTATGGAGAATCATGTGGTTATGGTTGAGTCATCAAATGGGGTTGATTCATCATGGAGGATCATGGAGAATCATGCATAAATTTTGGAGACTTACTATAAATAGATGGTTTTTA
Organism: Thuja plicata; assembly: GCA_018584345.1. Taxonomy (NCBI): domain Eukaryota; kingdom Viridiplantae; phylum Streptophyta; class Pinopsida; order Cupressales; family Cupressaceae; genus Thuja; species Thuja plicata. The sequence continues at coordinate 3,788,188 of MU224826.1, read as the reverse complement.
TGAGTCAAATTACTATAAATATTAATTTTGACAAGTGTTGTACATTTTGACAAGTATTGTACATGTGTAGTTATATGAGTCATACTTACTAAATTTAGTAAGTGGTCTAAAATTAGGAATCTACAACTCGGTTGTTAAATGCAACTCAAAGTCATGTTTGTAGACAAGTTCTATAGATTGTTGTAATTGTGGAAATTCCTCAGAATAATATTGAAAGATATTTTCCTGTGGTTTTTTTCCTAGTATAATTTTACAAGGTTTTTTCCACGTAAATTTTGTGTTATGTGTATTTTCTCTTCTCTGTAATTTTCTACACTTTTAATTTTCATAACAATATCACATGTGGGAATGTTGAATTCGGATTGAGTCAAAGAAGCAAGTTGTTGTTGCAAAGAGGACATGACTTGAGCTAAGCTATTAATAATAGGATAAGTAGAAGAAAGAATAGGAGGAGAAACATTAAAAGTGTTAGGAATATTGTTTTAAATGGAAGGAAAATTGGAAGAAGCATGAAGAATGGTAGGAGGATTGTTGGAAGTAGGATTGGGATCATATGAAAAAGGAACACTATGATAAGAAGGAATAAAGGAAGGCAATGACACACATGGAACACTCAGAGGAAGAGAAGGAATAATAGGATTAGGGAGACTCACATGTATGGGATTAGAAGTTTGGATTGGAGTTGTGATAAGAGGTGGAGTACAAGTGGAAATTCTTGGAATAGAAGTGGAAACAGGAAAACAAGTTTCAACATGTGTAGTAGGGAGAACATAATCTAATTATTGAGCACATTTTGTAAGAGGTTTAACATTGGAATTAATAATATGTGAAATTCCACACAAGATGTTAAGACCATGTTCATAATGATGACTGATTTTCTTTAAACCTTCTCCAACGGAAAGAGTTTTAGGATTATGATTCTATTGAGCTAACCAATGTTCCAAATTTTTAAATTCGTGGTTAATATTCTGCATTTGGGTAGGAGGAAATCTTAATGCTTCATCTTCATCATGATAAGAGATTTATTATCCATGATAGGATTGGTATCATTAGGATGCATCATTGTTTCAACAAGATTCCTAGGAAAGAAGAGAGGTTAAGGATCAAAAGAACCCATGAGTCTATGACTTCTTCTAACCGGAATACTATAGGTTAGACTTAAATTGATAAAGCTTATACACAAAGGGATGAGAGGAAGGAAAGATGAAATGTAATAATGTAATGTAAATATAGATAATCACAATGTATACAAAGTAAATATAGATATGAAAGAATATTTTAACACCAAATGAACCTATATTTAAATGCATACCATATAACCAGACAAAGTAGATGTAAATATGGGAATGGAAAATCTATCTAGCCAAAGCATGCAAGAGATAATATATCTATGTAAATGAAAATATAAAACCCAGATCAAAAGATGGAATGCAATGCAAATAAGATCTAACTACCAAATCAAAAGGTATTAAGCATGAAAGCGGTGGGTTCACTAAAATGTATAAGGTGAAATCATAATAAATAGTAGATCACTATTTCACACTTATACATTGGAAAGGGCCTCTATATCCTATCCTCAAGCCAAATCTAATTTGTACAACCCAAGGGATGCAAGGGCACAAATGCAAGATCTAGCTAAGGGGAGAATTTAATGCGGCTTTCCATTTTGTGAAGTAAATGTATGGAAGAAAGAGACGAATCTTATGTATATAATCAAAAGAAGATCTAACAGCAAGGTACAATAACATATCTGATCTTATGTGTAAAGTATATTCAAGATGTAGGGAAAAGGATGTGTGTACCTGAAAATGGAAGAGGAAGAAAATGTGCAAAATGTTGATATTCTATTGGACAGAGTCCCCAAATGTCCCAGTACCTGAATCCAACACTCTGTGATATGCAACTCTGTAATTTGCAACTTTCTATTTTGTCCCAGGAATAGGTCAAAAGTAGTTTGACCTATACCCAGGTATAGGTTGAAGGTTTGACCTATACCAAAACTATTCAAAATTAGAAATAGAAAATGTATCTGGGAAATTCTTTGGACAGGGTTTTTGGTTCTGTAACTAGAATCTACAACTTGAATGCTAGGCTATATGTTGAAGGTTCGACCTATACCCGATACTATTAAAACCCAAAACAAATAATGGATTTGGAAATTTCTCTCAAATGGGTACTCATATCTATAATTAAATATTCATTCTGAACTTGTGCCTACACACAATAAAGAAGGAGAAATTGTTGGGAGAAAGGGGCTTGCCTTGGTCAAGTCGTTGTTTAGGAGTTAACCTTGAAATGAAATAAGTAAAGAATGTAAAACAAGACAAATTTAAGTATTCACCTTGCTTTTCAAACCCTTATGGATGGATATGGATCCACTACACCCACAAATATGTATTCTTACTTTGATTGAATTTTGAATTGTAGAATGTAGTATGCCTTCACCAATGCAATAGATCTACACTTGCCAATTCATTGATCATGAATGTATGTATGCTCGATATGCTTGAAGGAAGAAGAAGCAAAAGAAAGAATGATGGGTATGGATCCTCTTTCTCAATTGGGAAATCCTCCACTACTCCATCATGAGAGAGAGAGATTTGCACAACAGTCTTCAAATTTTATAGTCAAATCCTTGCTTTCTTGAAATCACCTTGATCTTGAATGCTTGCAATTGTGGACATGTAATGGATGTAATAGCTAGTAAAGATGGATAAATGAAGGGGAGAGGCATCCTTTTATAGTGATTTCAAGGTTTAATTTTACAGAGGCCGACCTCACTGGGTTGGAAAATGAAATCGGTTTGACCTATACCCAGGAGAGTAAACTTCAAGGCAAATTTGTAGAGCCCAAGAAGTATAAAGGGTCTCGGGGAAGAACGGAGATAAAAGTGGGAAAATCAAGCATAAATGCATCCACGATTGAGGAGATCACTAAAATGGGGCCCAAATAGGTCCTAGAGCTTCCAAATTAATAGGTGTTAAATTTTTAGACCTATACAGTGACTAGTGTGGAGGGTGTGGAATTTGTATGCTTATTAGTACCTAAGAAATGTAGGCAAAAGAATATTAAGGTTCTCCATCATGAGGTGGTTATTCTCTACATTTTTTTAGTGGTGTAGATTTAAGGTGTTAGTGTGCCTATATGTACCATACACCCATGTGGTAGACTAAAGTTTTGCATTAATTTTATGATTCTTTTTTGGGGGAGGATTTGTGCACAAGTCTTGGTCCTAGTGTGAATTGTGTTGTAGTATTAAATTCCCCTCCTTGGGAGGGGTTCACCAAGGAGAGTATATTATAGGGTGGAAAAATAGGTAGAATAGGCTATCAATGATGTGCAAGGTGAAAAGGTAAGTCATAAGCATTGGGAGATCATGTACGGTAGGTGTAAGTGGATAAGATTATGTGAATATAGTATGTAGGTTGAAGAGATGTAAGGTTTTGTTACTAATGTGTTGTTGATTTTTAGGTTGTGCAAAAAACTTTATCTTATATAGGATGTTGTTTACCCATTGGGGTAACCTAGTTTACTCATGCATAGACATTGTACATAAATACAAATACCTAAGATAGATCATAACATTTATTAATCATCTGTAACTTCAGTAAATTACAATAGCATCTATCCACATATTCTATCTCTGAAGAGAAAGTACATTGCTTATATAAAACCCGAAGGGGTGTGACCAACCGTCACCACCGATTCCCAACTGTTGTCCGGTAGTAACTAAGTACCGTTGGCTACACATAATATAACTAACACAACACTAAGTAAGTACTATGGCTAACATCATCCCCCCTAAAGAAAATTCATCTCCGGACGACAACAAAATATCTGGGATAGAACAAGATAGGAATGATGAACCACGTACAAGAACCATAACATGTTGCTCAGTCTCAACCTCTACCAAGTACTGCAAATCTGTTGCTCAAATGATAGTGTCTCCATAGCCAATCTTTTCTCAATAGCCATGTTGCCTTCTCCACACCCAACTACTGGGTACATTGAGCCAAGTCTTTCTCTACTGCCTCCAACCTGGTGGTCAGCTCCACCCAAGCTCTTTGTGCCTCCACCACGATAGCCTCATGTCTAGCTAAGACATACTCCTCAAAGTGTAGTACCTTGCTACCTCTCTAACCACCACTTGTGCGTGGACAATCAATGCCTATAGTAGCTCTGGTATCATCTGCTCAACCTGTGTGTTCACAACCTCCAAATCCATCTCTGTCGGAAGCTTCTAGCTTCCCATCCAACGCTTAGCTTCAAACTTCTTTCTCACCAAATGGAACAAACCCAACGCTTACCCTCACGAAACGGGTACCCCAAACTCTATTGTGGTGTGCCTCAAAAATAGCCCCCAGCGGGGTCAAGGGGCAGTGCCCCCGCCGCCAAGACCAATTTGGCACCTTCAAACCCACACAAAAGTCCATGGCGCACACCATTTTCGTGATTGCCGTCTGATGCCCTCTCTCCTCTGCCAACTACATTATGGTGCATGTGCAGATGACCAATAACTTGATTTTCCTCACTGCCTCTGCTGTCCTCTTTGTTTTTGTTTTTTTTCTCTCTGGTAGTACGACCTCCTTGCATGATTTTGTTACGGCCATATGGACCAAATCTTCCTTGTTGTGTTCCTATTTCGTACGATCGTACGACATGATCCTTCCACCTTTGTTACCGTACAGAAATTTGATTACTTGAACCGCACAACCATACGGTAAGTGTTCCTGCTATCGTACTATGAATGCGTATAGTCCGTACGGTATCCACCTGCCACTGGACTACTCTGTACGGTCTGTGTCCCTTCGGCCTATTTTGTCTGTACGGTCCATATGGCCTACAAAAATGTTTTGGTGCCAAATCCATATGGTCGTACGGTCTTTATAACATATTCGTGGCCTTTGGAGTCCTATGGGCCCATACGACAGTCTGCCATATGGCCTTGTTTGTTTGGTTCAGTTTACACCGTACAACCTTTTAATTTTTTTTTTCAACTCTAGTATGCCCGTACCCGTATGACAATCGATGGTACGGTGCTACTTTTTCCTTCCATTTTTTGCCTCCGTATAGCCCCGTACGGTACCGTACAGACACTTTTTTAAAAAAAATTTAAATTTTTTTTTTTTTTTTGAATTATTATTTGCCTAATCTAATTACCTTCCGGGTGCCTCTCTGGTCGTCCCTCCGGCCTCGCTGGTTTCTCAGGTCCCCTTCCATCCCCTTGGGGGCTCTGTCCATCCTTTTGGGTGCTTTGTCCATCCCCTCTGGGTGAGGTTTTAATTTGGGACTGCTAATGGCCTCGTGTATCTCTTGTCCATCGAGAGTCCACAGCTGGATGGCCTCGTCGTAGCTAACTTCCCAAAAATTTTCCTTGGGTTTGTTTTCGATGGCGATCCAAAGGATGGGAACCATAAATTCTATAGGGACCACGATAGCTGGCCCGTACATAAGAAAAAGGAGAATAATTAATTTGAAGGCTGCGGCCACAGGGTTCCAACTGTCGCCGACACGAACATCGTCACCGAGATTTTTCCCCTTTGATTTTATCTCCTAGTATTTGATGGGTTTGTCCTCCGTAAACTAGTGTGCAAGGGTGGCTTCCTCCTCCCTAATGCTTAGCATGTTACAAGATGGTGGGAAGAACACGTAATCTTCCATCTGCCAATGAAAGAGGTCATTCATTGAATCTCCATCATCCCCAAAACATTCTTCCAACTCCAAAACCCCTTTGTCATTGGGCTCCATTCTTCTTTGCCCTCCGTCTCCTCCCACTTGCTCTCCTTTAGATTCTGAGTTTGAAGATGCTAACTCCTCGCTCACCATTTGCATGTGGAGCTCAATCACGTACTTCCTCTTGGCAATATCCATGGTGAGTGTGTTCTGCTTCCAGTTGTGGTTCACCTTCACTGAGGTGAGCCACCCTCATCCCAAAATAGCCTTGTATCCCTTTTTCTTTAGTGGGATCACCACAAAGTCGAGTACAAAGGGTTGTGTCCCAATCATCACGCGTTGAGCCATGAGGGTTCTGATGGGTTTGATGTCGTGCTGGTCCGCTCCCAACAAGTTGAAGGTTGGAGGCCATAGTGTGGGTTTCCCCAAATTTTTCCATGTCTCCTATGAAAGTACATTTACTCTGGACCCACCATCTACAATGGTGTCTGTGAGAGTGGTGCCAAGGATACCCATATTGACGACTGCTAGGTACCTCCCGTTGTTTACAGAAAGTATCATCAGGTCAATTGTAGGCCCTCTGGGGATGTTTGTATGTGTGGTATTTGGCTGCGTGGCCAAGTTCCCCAACAATGTCGATCCCAAGTGAGGCATGGTATGAAGGAGGTCTTGGATTTTCATCGATACCTCCAAATGTAACAGTTGTCTCAAAAAAAAAAATTCTACCTCCCTCCGGCCCGAGGTGGTGGCCATCTCCCATGTTTCTTTTTGTGTCTTCATCGCTTTCTCTATTTCTTCCTTAGCCTCCCGTGCCTGTTGTTTTTCTGTTCGAGGGTCTGGATATGTGGTTTTCTTTGCTTGCCCTTGGGTGATGATCAGTACCGTATTCGTGCTTCCATCTATGTCTAGCCAATTAATACCATATTTGGGCAGTTGGCATCCTCATGGTTGTTAGGACCACACCAATGACATAGCTTCTGCGGGGTGTCGCCCTTGTCGCAGTCCTTTGCAAAGTGGCCCCATTGATTGCAAGCTCAGCACTGGATCACTGGCCGACCCTTGGAGTCATATTGTATTCGACTCCTTGTGTTGGTGTTGTTGTTACTACCCCTTTTGTCACCGCGTTGGTTGCCTTCGTACTCGCCCAATGTAGATGGTTGCTCTTGGGTAAATAACACTTATTGATTCCTCACTTTTGTGTTGTATGGGCATTCCTTGGTGGAATGACCCATGATCTAGAAAATATCACACAATGCATTTTTGGGACACGACCCCTTCGTATGGCCACTCTCCTTGCAGTCTGTACACCACGTGTCATCTCCCCCTTGCTGGTACCCCCTTTCATGGTCTTGAACTCCTTAATCATTCTCTCCATGTCCTTTTGGAGTGTCGTGACTTTTTTCTTCGACTCGCCATCACTGCCACTGTCATCATCCGCGGTGTCATCTTCGCCGGAGGAAGACTTGCTTCTTTTCTTCTTGGAGGTCTTCTGTTCGCTCTCCAAGTCCATCGCCCGGTTATAGGCATCTCCATATGAGGTGGGGGGCACTATCTTCATTTTCCTCTATAGGTTCGATTTCAGACCCTCCATGAACCATCTTTTCTTCAGGCCATCTGTTGGCTGGCTCTCCATTTTTCAAACTAACTCCTTCAGTTGGTGGTTGTAGGCCTGCACAGTCTCCTTCTTGCCTTGTTTGGTACCATATATCTCAGAAACAATTTCATTGTCATCCCTCAGGAGTCGAAACTCCTTCTAGAATTCTTTCTTGAGTTCATCCCAAGTGGTCACCATTGTTTTGTCCACATCAGAGTACCAATTGATGGCTACCCCTCTAAGTGTGGCAGGAAACTGTTTCACCCATTCTGCCTGGTCAGCGACTCCATTCGCAGACCAAATTGTCTCACATGTACGACAATGTCATACTGGATCTTCCTTTCCATCTCCGTGGAATTTTGGCAACTTCTCCTTGTTGGTCACCATGTTTACTTTTCTAGGCACCGACTGTGTTTGCAGCACCAGTTGTGTTACAGGCTGGGATGGTACTGTCGGCGTTGGTACCCCAGAATTGTTTGGTACTGTACCACTTGATGTCCCTAAACTACTGGAATTATCCAGGCCTAGTGGGATACTGTGATACCCGTGCCCCTCGGTCACTTCGATACTTGTGGCGGCAGCGGTATCCTGAGCCTCCCTCCATGCGGCTTCCTCTTTTTCCTTCCTTTGAACTTCTCGTGCTTCCATCCATGGGGTTAAGGTTAAGGACCCGAACAAGCTTCTTGTTTCCTCTAGGCAGTCCTCACCACTTCTCACAGCCTCTCGGTTAGATACCTCCAGACCCTCGCCTTCACTTACTCCCTTCGGTAGTCCTTCGGCGCATCTTCTGTATCTCTCCCTTTGCTTGGCTTGCTGTTGTGCGAGTACCACTTTTCTATTAGCTTGTTCCTCCTCGAGTTCCTTCTTTCTATTTTTGTTCAATTGATTGGGCATGAATTCTTTGCTCACTTCAGGCAATAATCAACACATCAATTTATTTTATTTTTCCTTCCTGAGTACGTCTAGGTAGCGGCGCCAAATGTTTACCCGTTGGGGTAACCTAGTTTACTCGTGCATAGACGTTGTACAAAAATACAAATACCTAAGATAGATCATAATATTTATTAATCATTTGTAACTTCAATACATTACAATAGCATCTATCCACATATTCTATCTCCGAAGAGAAAGTACATTGCTTATATAAAACCTGAAGGGGTGTGACCAACCGTCACCATCGATTCCCAACTGTCATCTAGAAGTAACTAAGTACCGTCGGCTACACATAATATAACTAACACAACACTAAGTAAGTACTACGGCTAACAAATTTTGCATGGTTTCACATGTAGATTATGTGTTTAGATGGGTTGTATCTATCATAAAAGGTGATATATTAAGATTGTATCGAATGAATTTTCATTCGTAGGCACCTATCAAAACCCCCTCTATCTTATCTAAAAATCTATGTAGTTATTATTAATTTTGTATCTACAATATGACTAAATTCCTACTAGATAGATATTGGAAAAAATATACTACAACTAAACCAACTATCATTTCAATTCCAAATTTGATGTGTCAAACCTTTAGACTTCACTATATAGATATTAAATATTGATTTTCATAATTTTTTACAAAGTTATGTTGGTGATTTTTTTTTGTATTAGATATAAAAGAATCAAATTATATGAGAATGTTTTATTATCAAGTATGTCATAGTACTCTATTACATCATATGATACTTTTCACATCATTCTCATACAATAAATTGATATACATACAAAAACTTACAAAATCTAATATCAAGGACTGAATATATATATCTATGTTGTCTCCACTACAAGTCTTCTCACACATCTATAACAACATCATTTATCCTTCTTTGAACCACATTGCCCATGGAAGAGGTCCATCAGACCACCAGCAAATAGTAATCTCTACAACAATGAGTTTTTGCATAGCAACACCATTTGGAATAGCCACCATGAGCGGTACTACTACCTCAAGTACCACTTCTACAGGGTCTGGAACCTCTACACATCCCCTTCTTATTTTCTCTTATAGATCAGCTATAAAAACTTTACTTAGTCAATCTCAAATGGATTCCTATCTGCAATTCAACTAGGCCATGTATGGTCATGAGAGATCTCGCTTGTGTACACCCTTACTTGTACATCTTGGAGGACTCTTTCAAACTTATCTCTTGTGATCCTTAGAGTAATAGTCACCTGCCAAGCAATGTCATCAACTATGAGTCTCTTGAAAGACTCGGTAAGCATTCTAGCACAACCATTGAAACAATCAAAATTCCTAGATTTCCAAAGCAACCAAAGAATGTCACTTGAAAGAATAGACAAAAATAAAAGTTAGAATCTTTCTTGAGGAGCTATATTTTACCCACTATGATCTCCCAAGGGCTATTATTGGAACCAATAGCAAGGCCAAAAAGGCTCCAAACTTCTTTATCAAAAAGACAGGTAAAAAAGATATGCATGATGGTTTCAGGGAGTTTATAGAGAGGACAAATATTAAAACCCCATCTGCAGCAAAGACGGGAAGCTTAAGAAAAAATAAGCTCTAGATAAAGTATATTTTCTTAGGCTAAATAGATCTGCACCAAATACTATTGAGAATGGAATACCAAACAAAGGAATCAAGAACAGAGCTCCTCGAGGTAGCATGGTGGGCAATGATATCATTATTGTTAGAAAGGGTAGAATAAACCAACTTGGATTTGATTTGCGAGAGGGGGTACCATCAGGCCATAGAAAGCATGAGAACATGTCTTCAACAATTTCACAGGGTCTGAGAAGAGCCAAGGGGCAACATGTCTCTATCAATATGGAATAGGTTCTCCACTCGGTGGGTGGGATGACAAAATTATCACATAACACATACCATGAGATAAGATGAAAAAAATATTTTTTAATAATTTTAAAATTCATGATAAATAATCATAAGTAATTATGTATTTACAGAAGTACTTCACAAAAATATATCATGTATCTCCTCATGTGTCTTTTACTTATTTCTAAAGTTTGAATGATTTGTGTTCCTTGTATTTAGGCTAATCACTTCTTATTGTCTATTAAAATTTTGAGTTATTTCTCATTAAACTAGTTAATTTCCCCTAAATTTCTCATTACTTTTTTCCTATATTTTTCAAATTGGTGAAATAAAATTTTCAAATTTTCATGGGAAGTTAATTAAGTCTACTTTTTAGCATTTGCATGGTCACTTGAGGATATTGTTTGGCCCATCCAAATCTTGCACTCACTCTAATATTACTTAAAGGTATTCAATAATAAGATTCCATGTAGACTTTTAAAAAAAGATTGTTGTAAACTTCAAAAAGGTCATTATCAACTACATCACATTATATGTTATGAAATTCACAAGGAAATTCATCACATCCTAGAGCTTCTTAATTAATGAAAAACACTACCTCACAAATATGTTCTTTACTAAGAAGCTAGCTAGAGAAAGTCCACTATTAAGCAAAGAGCGAAAAAGGAACAACATTAATATATTGTTGAAGGTCATTATCTCACTAAGTAGATGATTCTTGAGCTTTGAAAACTTTTTGACAATGGTTGATAAAGGTTTTAAAAATAGTAAGAAGCCCTGTGGAGAGTTATTGATTTTATTTTATGCATTTGATAGAGTGAAAAGTGCGACAAGATCTGAGTATTGGAAGAATTCTTTAGAAATTTAAGCCCTAATCTTTAGCTAATGGAAGTGGAATTTAATTTGAGTACTTCTAGTTGAATCATCATTGGAACATTATTTTTGTTGAAGTTTAGCCACTCATAGATATACAAAAGGCATAAACGATCGCTCTTTTTAGATCAATGATGGGATAAGAAAGTTCTAAGGTGGAGGCCTCTTATGGGTGGTGGCAAAAATGGGCCAAGGAGAATCCATTAATGTGTAAGAACCAAGAAGTATGCTTCATAGCATTGTTCCACCATTCTATCTAATTAATTTGATGCTAAGGATGTGCTTGAATTCTAAACATGTTGAATGTGCAAAGATTCCAGCTAATAAGTTAACAATGATATATTGAGAAAATTGAGTATTGTCCACCTTAATCTTGGGAAACTACAACTCAATATAAATCTTATCAAAAAATAATTAGTAAGGATAATTTTTGGCAAAGGCTCAACTAGCTAAAAAGGACAAGGGGCAAAAGAAAAAAGATCGACCTAAAAGCATGAGATAATCAAGCCATTTGACAACCCTTTCAAATCAAAAGCATAGGTTATGCCATGTATATAAGGAGATTGATTGCAATGACTACCAAATTTGAGAATCAAAATGCCTAAGTTTATTACACATAACACCATACTTCTCTATCACCAATTATCTAATATATAAAGAGACTACTACATTTATCTACCATTGCTTCCACCCTATTAAAACCAAAAAAAAATACAGTATTCAACAGATCATTCAGTTATGCAATTCTCTAGAATCTGTGTCTTTTATGCATATCCCTCAGGAGTGGAACAGTGTGGCTGATTGCTTGGCTAAATGGGCTTCCGAGCGTGCGCTGGATTGGAATATTGTTGATCATAGAATGCTTCCCCCTGATTTATCTCATAAGCTGGCTCAACTTGTTGACCAGGATAAAGCTCTTTAGTGCTCTTTGTTTCTTTTGTTGTTCTGTTATCTTTGGTATTCAATAAAAATTTTACCCCTCTTTTAATTAAAAAACATAAATATTAGTAACACAAAAAAAGATTATCAAATTTAAACCAAAAAGACTCAAGCAGCTCTTATGTCATGGATTTACTCTGAGAAAACTACACGAAAGCCATGCAGCACTCAAAAACTGTAGCCATCCACATTAATTATCCAATTACTTTCATATTTTATCATCCATAAAACACTTACTCGCCTGGTTTGCTTTTCCTCTTTCGGTTTAAAAAGCGTAGAATCTCCACTACACTGATTGAATGTAGAATCTCCTTTGCTAGAATATCATACGAATAAAGAAATGTGTGTCTCACTTTCCATGTTTTGTATTCCCTTCTTTTATCTTCCCTCAAATGACACAAGCCCTCAAATGACACTGTAAGCGAAACCATTATTGGTTTATCATTTGTTTTATATGAAGAAAAACCTTTCTGAGTTAAAAGAATGGTTATCGGTAATATCAGGTCTCAATTTAGCTTTCAGTTCTATAATAATTTAACTAATAGGTTTAAAGTTTTTACAGAAATTATGAGTATTAGTGATTAAAGGTCAAGAAGAGCTTTATAACAATTTTTTGTAAACCTCACTTTTGAATTATAGTTTATAACTTTTCTGTCAGAGATGGCATGAAATGTTTTCCCCTTCACAAGCTAGGCTATGGAAGTGCCTTAACTTTGTAAATGGAGAAGTACAAGGAGAAAATGTTGAAACATTTTTTTTTTGTTTGAGAAGATAAAACATTAGCAATATGAGGTGTTTTAGTGAATTAAGGTTTGTTCATCTACTTGGAGGGCTCTTTAATTTGTTGAAAGAATTTTTTTTAATCTTTGTGAAGATAGATGGATCAAATTCGTGTGTGTGTGTGTGTGGGCGCGAGCGCGCGTGCATGTATGTGTGTGTGTGTGTGTGTTATGTATAATATAAGTATATCTATCTATCTGTAAGTATGTATGTACATATGTATCTAACAAACTTGTTATGTATGTATGTATGTACATATGTATCTAACAAACTTGTTCACTCCACACCATTAGAGACATTATCAAACTTATAAAGGTGAAAATGCTAGAGAGATCTTGGAATTTCTACCCCCCTCTCTCCTCCTCTCTCACCTCTCTCCCCTCTCCCCCCTCTCTCTTTCTTTGTATCTCTCTCTCTCTCAACCCTACCATGCATAGCAAATCTTATTAATACTATTATAATTCTCCCTTCACACCCCAAGAAGGTGGAATGGGTGAAGGACTAGCTTGCTCACATTCATCCATAATTCATTTCCTTTCCGAAATTAAAACTCTTTATCCTTGAAGATGTCCAAAATCAAAATCCCTAAGTGAATATAGTCTATGTGCACCTAGAAATAACATTTAACAATGAAAAAAATGAGGGAAGTGAATCATTTAATTTCCATCTATTGGTGTCCTTGAGGAAAATTATTCTATGCGACAACAAGTTAAATGAAGAAATACTTGATTGCATTCCCTCGGCATTTTGTGAAGTTTTTCTCTCTCTTATATGGAGTGAAATAGAAGATTCTCCCTTTGTGACATCATATTGCTTCAAGTGCATTCCCACCAATATTCCCTCTTGTATCCAATCAATCATTTGTCAATGGTTGTATGGATTTCATATAGATGTTGGCTTTGTGCAATGAATTGCCTGTACAATTAGTGACTTGGGATCCATAATAAGTAGGAGAAAAGCCAAACTTGTGCCTCCTTCTATGGGCAAGTGACACAAGCTAATATGAGACAATCCATGGGTTGCAAAAGAGATTTTTGCACTACCACCTACTTACAAGAAAGAAAAGTATGCTAGTGGACTTGAGTTATTTATGGGTAATGTAATTGGAGAAATGGAAATTCCTAAGCTAAAACCCCTCGATGCAGATTTAGAAGTCATAATAAGGCTTTATAAATATCTTCACCATTACTATTGGTCTCTCTCTCTCTCTCTCTCTCTCTCTCTCTCTCTCTCTCTCTA
>MU224826.1:3759271-3774073 GCA_018584345.1 Thuja plicata | reverse complement strand
CTCCCCCCTTTTCCCCCCTCTCCTTTTACCCCTCTCTCCCCCTTCCATTTCCCCCTCTACTTTGTCCTTAAATATCTCCCCCAACTCTCTTCCCCTAAAGTGCTAACACTAAATTTTAAGGACCACAAGCACGAATAGATTAAAGAAACTTAACATGTTCATGTTTTTGGTCCCTAAAGATGTGCTTACATGTTCACTGTCTACAATCAATATTTGTAGTATCAAAAACTTGTATGTATTGTTGACACTATGAGCATTGCAAAGTCATTTGGCCATGGGCATCTAATAATTCTAATGGGTTTAGGGGAAGTATGTGTTACTTTGAGTTATTTAGTGGATTGCCAATGGCCAAAAATCCACAAGTTTCAATAATGTTAGAGATATCATAAATTTCCATTTGGAAAATATTTACGTAGAGATGCCAAGAAAATATAAGAACAACTATATGAATTCCCTAGTGCAGGAAAATACTATCTTGGTAAGTTTAGGCTTGTTTGTCAAATTTATATATCTAAGAGAGAGATGAAGAAGGGGAAATAAAGAAGTGGGAAGATAATTGCTTAGTTTTATTGAGGGACATCTTTTAATGAGTGTGATTAAATTTTACATGAGAGAGAGAGAGAGAGAGAGAGAGAGAGAGAGAGAGAGAGAGAGAGAGCACAAAAGAACACTAATGAGCCTGGGGAGCCCTTTGGTGTAGTATTGAGTGTTTCCATGTCATTATGGCTTCTTGTGTCTTCCCAACACTTTTTTGAGTTCCTACAAGATTCCACCCTAAAAAACAAGGTGATTTTCAATGCCCTCATAAATTACTTCACCATCCTTTCAAGTTAAACATTTTTTTCTTAATGGTGTCTTGGGAATTTTTTAACATCACTAGCATGGGATAATGTTAAAAATTGGGATAATCTATCTAATGGTGGTCACTAGGGGTGTCTAAGTGTGTAATGCAATAAGTGGAAAGCATTTCCAAGGGGAATCATCCTTTTAACAATGTTAGTCTCGCACTAGGGGCAAGTGTAAGTATGGAAACTAGCCTAACAAGTGAGAAGTGGATTATTTTATATGTATTAGATTAAAATTAACATGATTTAATTTATGTTTTGATATTGTAGGGTTTGATTTTGAACCAAACCATATTAATATTGCAATAATACTACATAAATACATATGGGTCTCTTATAGTGTAAGTAGGTGGCTCTTTGGTAGTTCTTGAATCTAGGAGGAGCTTAAGAACTTTGCAAGTAGCACATTTCTCCTAAATTCTTATCAGTGTCACATCTTTGAGAGAAGCATAGTGAATCCAATATAAAATCTTGTCACTTGTACAATGGACATTTTTAAACTTCAAAAGTTTAAAGGGACAAGAATGAAACTAAAAAATAACATCAATTATATTTTGGATTTCAAGGCCAATGGTAACCAATTCTTTTCATTCCCAACTACCAAGGCCAATGGTAACTAGGTATTCCCAGTCCTAGCAACGGAGGAAAATGGTAACTAGGTCTTCTCAGTCCTACCAACCAAGGCCAATGGTAACTAGATATTATCAAACCTAGCAACCTCACGATGCTATTGATAGGTTCATTTTCCTTTCCCTTTTCTAATTTATGGGTAAGTAGTTAAGGGGTCTTGTTATTAGTGATAGCTTGCTAGATTGACCAATGTTTTTGTGAAATAAATATCTCTTTTGGATTGCTTCAGGGAGATTTTGTAGAACAATTGATATTTAATTCACAAATTTATTTAGAGTGGCACTTGAACATAATACTAGAAGTAGAGATGAAAGGAGGTAGCAAGCTGATGCATGAAAAAGTTCTACATTATTAGATTTTTTTTTTAAGAAATAGCATTTATGTTTTATTTAATGTTATCCCTCCTTTGGTTTGGCTTGCATCTAGTAAGACTTTATAGGATCAAGTTAAGTTGTGATTCAAAGCACAAACAATTTTTAGATATCTTTGAACCTTAGAATTGAACTTCAAAGTTTTATTTTCATGTAGATACAATTACTATAAAAGAAATGTCATAAACATGAAAGAAATTATCTTCCCAAGAAAAATCCCAAAAATGAACTTGCATGCATCTAAACTATCCAATCCTTACCCCTCTCCCTTCCCACCTCTCTCCCCCTCCACCTCTCTCTCACTACATACCATATCGATGGAAGTAGGAGCCTAAAGTGTGAGGAGACAAGGTAACTATCCAAATTAAAAATGAAAAGTGTTCCCCAGTTATGGTAGTGGGTCTAGTGCACTCAAGACATATTAATTTGTCACCTTCTATTTTCCAACCATGACCAATAAACGTCACTCCTTATTGTATATCAGTTAGGGATTTTTTGCATATCTAAGGTCGAAGGAATCCACTATGACAACGCCCTCATATTTACTTTGCGGATGGAGGGCTCTAATAGGACCACATGCTATCAAATTCTACTGAAGTTATTCTCCAAATAAGCTAATGTGGGATGCAAGTGAGAAGCAGGCTATGCGATTGAGCACCTGCATAGGGTTGTGGTTGTGCCACTAGAGAGCCGATCAAACCTTATTGCGACTTGGGTAAATCAAAAGTGATATATTTCTTTCACTAAGAAAGTGAGCATTCATAGGAGGAAAAGGAATGGTGAAACTCATTAGAAGGAAACATCATGGAGGGAATGGTGGAATATAATTCATCCAAAAATACAATGGAGATAGATATTTTATGATAGCATTGGTGTTGGTGCATTCACTTTTGGTGGGGGGAGAAAATAGGATGGGGGAAGTTGAATAAGATGGTATACATATGCGTATTATGGAGGTGGAACAAACTCCTCTGCGCATAGATTCAGACTTCCCATAATGGCTTATGTTGGTACCTAGCCTATTTTGTAATGCACATATTTTCTTTCTACTTGGTTCACCTAATAATTCTCACAATATTTAACGCTACAAAACTCAATGATTGTCAAGTTCACTATCTAGGAAACTATATATAGTCATACCACCAAGGAAATCAATTACATTGCACTTAACTCCATTATCAACTTATACAATCATGTTGGGGTGTCTTAGGTTCATTAGGGTTGTCTTAGGTTCATTGGGATTTTCCTATTTTCATGAATGTTACTTATCAAGGTAGAAGAGAAATAGAGCTGCAAAAATTACAGCTTTGTGTAGTTAGTTTATGAGAGATAGCATGTGACCTCTGCAAAGACATGGCATCTTGATTTGGTTGATAGCAACAAAAAATCAACCAGGTTTTCTTTTTTATTTTTAGAATGCTCGTTGTTTCTTTGGTGTCAGTCACGAGTTAAAATAACTCAATCAACCGCTTTTTAAAAAAGTATAATCATAAAAATGAGATTGGAATATTTTTATTTTAAAAACTAATCTTGGTATTTTGTAATATTAGCGCAAATAGATTTTTATTTTTAAAACCTCGTATGCATTAAAGCTCATATTTTTTGAGCCATACCATGTTCAAGTTATTTGAATTTTCAAATAACCTGAATGTGATAGCTACATTTTTTTAGTTTTTTCAAGTGAGTGGCCACTTTTTTGTTCACCATCTTGGTGTACATGCTTAGGCATTCTTTCAAACTATATACATCTAACAAAAGATCCAATAAAAATAAAGCTTTCGAACTATTTAGAAAAACTATCAAATGTAGAAATAAACAAAAAAAGATCACACTAAACTATCTTTGAACTTGCCAAAAAAAAGTTTCGATTTTATGAAAAAAATAAATTTTTTTGGATGAATCTTTCTTTTTTTCCCAAAAAAAAAATTGTATGTGTCATGATGACCTAGCTTAGGATTACATCCATTTGGATATACATTGTTTACTTTTATATGTATGCTTTCATAGATCCATGTTTAGACATCTCTAATGGTACTAGACCTCTACATTTCCTCATTATATGTTTGACCATGGTCTGTTTATAATTTGACAATTATTTATACTCTAGACCTAGACATAGATGGTTCATGTGTTTATGCTTGACATGTCTATCTATATATGCTTATTTATGTGTTGTTTATATTTGATATGATGTTCATAGCTAGATTGTTAGATCTATGTTTATACACATGTTTATTTTTATGTCTATCTAGATGTTTTATGTGTAACTTATCTAGATGTTTTACATGTATTTAGTTGTATATATTAATATGATTTTATCTAGATGTTTTACATGCGTAACTTATGACGATTGACACATGTTCTTATTATGTGTTGCATGTGTTTAATACATATATTAGTGATGTTTTACATGTGTTTACTTGTATATGTAATGTTTATTTAGATGCTTTACATGCATTTATGATGATTGACATGTGTGTTTATGATGTTTATTGAATTACCATGTGTAACTTATATCTCTTTATTAGATCTATTTATGTGTTTAAATATCTTTAGATTAGAATCAATACATCAATTAGTCAATTTCACATACTTCATGTCAAATAAGATCAATTTAAAGAGTAAAGACTCATTTAAAGACTATAAAGAGACATAAAAGGACTAGAGAGAGAGAGAGAGGGGATAGAGAGTCAAAGAGACCTAAAAAGACTAAAAAGAAATTATAGAGACCTTGATAGAGTAAAAAGACCCATTTAAAGACTATAAAGAGACCTAAAAAGACTAGAGAGAGAGATTAAAAAGAGACTAGGGTGTTAAGGAGAGAGAGAGAGGTGCCTCTTGAATGTTCTGCTCATCTTTATTGAGGGTCTAACAAGAGTCATTTGCAAAATGGTCATTGACAAGATGTGAAGGTGACTCGAGTAGGGAAATTTCCCTGACCCCGCGACAAGCGGAGATAGAATTTCCCAACAAAATACCCAAATCCTTCAGTAGCCATAACATATAATGAAGGAGCCAAAGGGCATCCCTAGAAGATAGATCTATACAACCCAAAGGTCGAAGATTGGTGGTTATTGATAGTGATACACGTAGAGGCATCCCCAAATGACATTTTCACAAACTAAATAAAAAGGGGACCAAAACCAAGAGCACCAAGAGCACCTGATATGGCTAAAATAAAAGGTCATTCAATCCAGTCGTAGGCTTTAGCAAAGTCAATTTTGACAAAGATGACATTCTATTTGGAACGGCGGGCACATTCCATACCCTCTCATACTACAATAATATTATCTAGAATGAACCTAGATTTAATGAAGTCAGTTTGCTCAAGACAAACAATCTGTAGAAGCAAATGACGAATTTTAGCTAGAGCCTTTGCAATAATCATATATCTTTAAGTTAAAAAGTTTAATAAAATAAATGTTCTATTGCAAAACTCACTCATTTTCATCACAAAAATGTCCCAACCAACAATCTCTACATCAATCGCTCCATTATTATAACTAGAAGGCTCCATTATGATATAAACTAACCATTGACAAAACCAAATATAGCAGAAGCCACATAGAATTCAATTCCATAGCTGATTAATTATCTACACAGAGATCAAAATGCTTGACAGTTTTTATTAATTAATTTAAAAATTAAAATAAATCAGAATACAATTAGTTTTTATTTTCAATTAATCAAAAATTTCATACATTGTCGTACCTGCATAGACTTTGCCCACATTGATTATCTTATCAATTATTTATTTAATCAACCTATTTTTTCTTAAATCAGTTTAAAAAGCGTATATCTTCACTATTTTGACCGAACGTAGGAATCTTCTTTGCTAGAATATCATACCAATAAAGCACTGTGCATTTCTCATCTTTCATGGAGTATATTCCCTTCTTTTAGTCTTCGCCCTCAAATGAGACAAGCGAAACCATTATTGATTTATCATTTGTTTTATATGAGCTGAAATCTTTCTGAATTAAAACAACTGGTTATCCCAAATACGAGCTCTCAATCTAGACTTCAGTTCTATAATGATCCTTTTTACTTCAATAAGTTTATACTTCTTCCACCCATTATAGAAGATGAGTGTTTACTTGTGTAAAATGATTCTCCTTGAAGGATGTATGATATTTTTACAATTATTTTGTATGTTTTTTTTAATTGAGTTTTCATTCTATTACAAATAAGAATTTAAAATTTATTATTTTAATTTATATATTCTTTAATTTCACAATTTGCATTATTTCCTATCAAATTTTATGATCAATTATCTGACTAAAATAACAAAAGAAGAAAGAACTATAATAAGTAACATTAATAAAAAAATACATACAATCATCTAAAAATTTGCAAAAACACATATAAATATATATATTTTTTAAATATTTCTTAAATTTCTAATCATTTCTGTTGAAACAATATCATTATTCTTACTCATACTATAGAATTGACATATAAATAATGCATCATATAAATGAACAGAATTTACATTGGTATATTCATACTAAAAGTATATCATAATAACCTTAGAATCCTTAAACCAGATGGCACTACAATTTCATGCTTAAAAGCCTATATCCAAACTCTATGTCACTTAGATTCTTAATATACCGGCTTCATAACACTGCATATTGAATAAAAAACCATAATCAAAACATTCAGTTTGTAGTAGTCTAAATACCTTCCACACTGTGTAATTACCGGTAATGAAAGTATTTTATGTTCTGTATAGAGCACTCTTTAACCTTGGCCACTCATACTCACTCTTTGTGATTGAAAAGTAAAAATTGATTTATCATATTAAAGAAAAGCACCGAAAGAAGACTACAAAATTGTACAAAAGTTATTCAGCAGGGAACATCTAAAAAATAAATACTGTTTACAATATATTCTTGAAGCAATTTGGACTGTGAGGGAATAATGGAACATACTGTCATTATATTTCCCAAGATACTCCAGAACAGAACAGTTTGAGACTGAAGAACAATGGATGACAAAATCTCCAACTTCTGAAAGCTGAATCTGCTCTCACAAAAAACCCAGCCTTACCAAATGTGAACATGAAGAACCCAAGCAGTGAAGTTTTAGAACACCTTATAAATCTTAAGTGGCAGGTGCAGGTGGATTTGGTTCAGGAGGCTTGGGTTCACCGTTTTCAGCAGGCATAGCAATGGGAACATGAACATGACCTCCTCCACTACCATCAATGTGACCATCAATACAAGTAGAGCATTTCTTTTCAACCCACCCTTCAAAATCATATTCACTGTCACCTATTCTTCTCCCTGCACAGACTCTACCCACCATCCCTGCAAGCACTCCCAGAATTGTTATCACTGCTAGAACAACAATCACCATTCCAACTGACCCACTTGGATGACTTCCATGGGAAACTGCTTGCTGCTGATATATATTAGTAGGTGGAGGATACTGATATATAGGTTGCACAGTAGCCATCTTCTAAACTGTTTTTTATTCACCTCAAGCACCAAAGTGTGATGATAATTTGAGTGTTCCCCTGTTGCTCAAGCACTGCCCTTGGTTTTCTTAAGGATGATTCAACTAAATGTCAAACCCTAACTGAAGAGAGAGAGCTCAAGAATAACTGATAAACACCCAATGTAAAAGTTATAACTTTTAGGCTTCAAATGCTCACTCTTACTTATCAGAAGTCTTCCTGCAATCCTTAGGATACAGCAGATGGACACAAATGTTGCAGGGGTGTCAACCTAACAGTTTGGTGTATGTGCTATGTGCTTTCCCAGCAATGGCACCAAAAAGTGAAGAGAACTTTTAATGATCAAGCACACAGGTAAACTTGGGTGGCTCTGTTTTTTCCCAAAATGGAAATTGAGAATTCTGAGATCAATTTAGAAGGCTTCAGTGCTTCTATATCTCATACCATCATCTTCACCAATTGCATTCAATCAATTGAGCTACGACCTTTTAACCCCAAATGAGATTTTGATGCTCAATTGAGTTGCTAAGGCTCGGCACATTCAAAAGCGAGCCTACTTGGTATCTCAGACTTCAAAACTGGGCTGCAGAGAAAAACTACTTCCTTGGTAGAGGCTTAAGTGATCTGATCAACACCTGATCACAAGAATAACATAAGTAACTCAGATTGAGGCAGAAGGGTATTAAAACAACTTACCCAAGTCTCCTTATTGAAGGTGTTCATGGTTACCATCTTCAGAATTGGCTTCTAATAAGGATGGAGCTCTGCACCTTGTAATGGGTCTCATCACTATTGACCAACACAATCTCCACAATAGGCTACTAGCATGGACAAAACTCTGCACCAGGTAATCAGTCTATCCTCCATTTTCTTCTGCAACAATGGCAAAACAATCTATACTGAAACAAAAGATAAATCAAATCCCTTGCAGATCTCAACAATATCTGCAACTTCAGTTATTTACAGATATGATCAGATCCAAACCTCTTAAAGAAAGGATTGGAGCAAATTGGAGGGGGGAGGGAACAAGACGGTTAGGGAATATATATATAATATTCATTAGTCTTACAGTAATGCTACTGCATTATGACATGGGTATCTGGTTTCTTTGGCTATGGGGAAAAGACCCATCTAAACATGGGTGGGCGGTTCCTAAAGCTGATTAAAGTGTGCTGTCGAATCTTATACAGCTAATGACTCTTGACAGAAAGTGACTGATACAGATACCATTGCCAACCTTAGTGACAAAAAAGTTGAAAGACAGAGAGTACTGCTAAGGCCCTCTTTTTATCATATTAACACAACGGCATTATCACAAAACACCTTTAGCTTTTGCTGTTGAGCATGGTTTCTATAGATATCTAATGATTTTTACCTCCACTCTTGTCCCATCAAAGATATCTTAAAATTCAAATGAATGCAATTGCTCTTGCTTCTTTTTTCTTCTCATTTATTGTATGTCAAATCTAAACCCGCATAAAACGGTCACCTTGCTAGCATATATCAT
Source organism: Thuja plicata (assembly GCA_018584345.1). NCBI lineage: Eukaryota > Viridiplantae > Streptophyta > Pinopsida > Cupressales > Cupressaceae > Thuja > Thuja plicata. Next base: position 3,765,259 of record MU224826.1, on the reverse strand, counting down.
TATCATGTTACTAGATAGCTATTGCTTTAAGAAATGTTCAACAAAAAGCATCATGGAGTAATTCATTGCATGAATTTGTACCTTTAATTTGAATGTTTGTCATTGTCTTTATATAGGAAACCTCATCATTGTAAAAGGCAAGTTCATATCAGATGGTTGTAATTTCATTTTGGTAATAAAGTTCAAAATGGGTGGCTGTATTTTTTTATATCGACCAATGGAGTTTTATAGAAAGTAAAAGAAGAAAATGGATGGCTTTGTCCTTTTTACAGTAGTGGCGTGCACCAAGTCCAAAATGGTATGTTCTTGTAATCAAAGAGATAATGTTATACAGCAATCACAACCAAAACGGACGGTGAACATTTCATATATGATTGGCCTGGATAAAGATTGAGGGATTCCAAAGAGACCTTATGGCTATGATGGTTTCTCTTCTGTGTGAACATGAAAAAAACTAAGCAGAGGATGCCCTACAACTAATGATGGGCTCCATCGTTGTCCCCCTTACCTTTATCTATTTTTTAATGGTAAAAATAGTATAAAGAGAAAAACCATTCATTTGAGTTTTATGTAAACTTGACTTTGAATTAAAGGATTTTATTGTAATAATATTAGTCCAAAGGTAGTGAGTTAAGAGTAAAATGCAAGCAAAGTTATTTTCAGCTCAAGGTAATTTTCTTGTTCTTTAACAGTAATATATACTTAAGTATAATATATAGAATTTAATTTTTTGCTTCAATTTATTTTTGTGATTTTTTAATAAAAGATTCTTCAAAAAGAATATAAAGAAAACAACAATCTTATAGTTTAATTATAATATATTATAATAGTATAACATATTATAATTAATTGGCAAAACGAAACATCTCATTTTAAGGAAAATGGTTATGGGCAGGAAGGAGCGGGGTAGGTTTTTCAAAATCTGAAGTTACAGTGGAGGAAGATGCTAAGGATGATGATGATTCTAGTGGCTTTGGGCGGATTTGTTCTGTGGTTGTGTGTGGTTGGGACTTTTATAGTCCCTTGGGATGTGGGGTTTCAACTGCAGCAAACAATAGTGATGATTTGGGTGTTCCGGATGGTTGTGTCTTGGTTGTGGTGGTTTTGGCTCGGCTTCATCTGGAAGCTGACATTTTTTAAAAGGATGGGTTTGTGTTTCTTTTCAGTGCCCTATGTACCTTTTGCAGTGGCACTAGTTTGTTTGTAGCTTGGTTGTCGAAGGGTTTGAGGGCTACACAAACCTCTTTTCAGATCCTTGTTGATACTATAAAGGATTCTTCCTTTTTTTAATTTTTTGTGTCTTGGTGGCTTGACGGATTTAAAACCCCTTTGTTTGTGGCGAATCTATGCATGTATGGTACTTATGGGAAATGATATGACTATCCTATGGTCGACGACTACTTTGTGGCCACTGATCTGGAGTGTGGATGCTTGCATTCTATTCTCCAACTTCTTACGGATAACACTGCTTCCTTGTCGCAGATCTAGCTTTACACTACTTTCTTTGCTATTGAGGCAAATGGAGTGGTTGGGACTCTGGCTATTTGGGTTTCCCTACTGCTTTCCAGCCTAGTTTTATTTTTAATCTTCCATCTGTTTGTATTTCCCATGCGTTGATTCATGAGTTTAGATATACGAACGTGGGACAATGCTTTGAGGTTCTAGCCACTATGGGAAATGGGCTTTTTACCCTTTAGTTTGGGGCTTCTATGAGAGGGAATTTGTTTCTTATCCCCATCCCTATTTTTGTATGTTGTCTCAACTATGGTGGTCAGGTTTCAGAGGGGTCTCTATTCCAGTGTGCTCCTTCTTTTGTCCATATTGTTGATGTGGTAACTTATGCAGGGATTTTCCTGAGGAGGGTCATGGTTGTGGTTTCGTGTTCCTTTCTGAGTAGTTTCCCCGCCCAGATGGAGTGCTTGTGCGATGGATGTGGTTCTCTATCCTACTTGAGAGCAGGGGTGGTTCATTTTTCTTTGGCGAGGTTGTGCCTGGTTTTTGGGTTTTTGACCCATCTTGTCCTAGGGGTTTTAGAAGTTGTCGAGATATTGTCTTTGTACGTGGTTTTTGCAGATGCCACCTTCAGTTTGTTGTCATTGCTCTTCCTTATGGTGCAGTCGGTGGGGTTTGGTGTTTCTTACATATTTGTAAGTGTTGAAGTGTTTCCAGAGGGGTGTGGCGCTTCTTGCATTTACAATGTTGATCCTCTATGGATTTACTTTGACTTTTGTCAAGGTATGTTAGGCTCTTTTGCTGATGAAAAGAACTCTCCTGTGATGACTAGGTGTGGTGGGTTGTGTTCTAATTGGTGGAAAGGCAAAGCTCCAGCTTATTGAGGGGCTAGGGGATGTTTATGGGTCTTCTTTCCTTCTCCATGTGCCTACCTTAGGTTCTAAGGTTGAGTTTCTTCGCCCTTTGAAGTTGGGTCATGATGGATGTTGTTGTTAATACCGGGTTTCTTTTAAAAGAGAAGTCACAATTTTAGGGTCGGGGGTCTTATTTATTGTTGGTTCCTCATCCCGGTCAAAAGCTTTCTAGTTGCTAGTTCATTTTTCTTTCCCCAATCTTACCTTGTGAGAGTCACTCCATTAACCTTGATAGCTGACATGTAACAAGTCCGAACAAAAATTCCACTTCAACCTTAATATAAATATTATAAATAAATTTATTTTAACAATTTAAAAAACAATGATATTAACATAATTATCTAAAATCAAATTTTGTGAACGCCAATATTTTAACCATCCTTATAAAATAACCAAAATAATATAATTATATATTTTTCAAATCTTTATAATTGTTAACAGTTTTCTAATCTTTAGACGTCTTTACTCTTCTAAACAATATTTGGAAATATTAACGGAAACTACATCCTGCCAGAGTGTACTTTATTTTAACGAACCCTGTAATTGTTAAAACCATGAAGTACCATAAACTTAGATGCATCACATCGTTGGTGAGCATCAGGTATGCCTTCTTTTTGGGTTCCTGTCTATTATTTTCTATTGGAGTATCCTATGTTTCTAATGAAAATGCACAATCTGAAAGATGTAGGTATTAAAATTTTTGGGAAAAGTAGTGGGGATGAACAAACATTTGTTTCCATATATGTTGCCATTAGTTTACAATATTCCTTAAAACAAATGCAAGTGGCTTAGAAATATGAGCTTGTCCTATTAAGTCAATCCCAAGAAAGTGATGAGTCGATTTGCCAGACCTGCAAAAGTGCTCTGTTATGAATTGAACACCTCATAAATATGTGGTTTTATGAAGCATGATAAATGTGAATCATCATTCAAGGTATGATTGAATGAGCTTTTCTTTTGTGATTGCTTCCTTGATTGAATGGTATTTTGATTGGTTGATGTTAGGTAGGATCCCCATCTTCACAATATTACATGCTTTGGAATGTGTCTCAGTATGGATTTTACATATTAAGATTATTTAATACAATGTGGGGCTTTTGATTCTCCCTTATTCTCATCGTTATCTTGCTTTTGACATTTCCTCACATAATCCTTGGCTTTAGATAAAGTGAATCCATAAAAGAATATTGAGCGTGAAGATGAGGTGGTATCATAAAGCAGATAACCGACTCTGTGTGATTTTTTAACATTAGCTTGATGTTTATCTTGGCAGTTCTTACTGTCTCTCTCAAACAAATATGCCAGAACTACTTGTACCAACTAAAACTAAATTAATTAGCTTATATTATTTGACCAATAGTTCGTGTGCATTAAATATATACCAGATCTAATTGTACCAACTAAAACTAAATTAGTTAGTCTATATGATTAGGGCATTTGCGAAAACACAGTGATTTTTATGCAAATTTTTTATGCTTTTCGACCACAAACTATGCAGATAATGAAGAACAGACGCTGAAAATTTAGTGAAAATCTGTTAGGTTTTCTAGTTTTTGAAATTTGGTCAATAGTACATTTTGTAGGGAGTTTAACGACATCCTATTATTAGATCGATACTTTTATTAGATCAATATTTCATAGGCATTAATATAGAAGTGATTAAGACTAAAGAACAACGTAGGAATTACATGAAAATGAACTGCAGTCAAACTGATGGCTTTTCATAAATAATATGTATATTGAACATGGTTATGATGTTCTATTCATGTGATGTAAGATAGAACAAGCTAGTTTGTGCAGTTTTAAATATGGATAACAGGTATTTTGTATGATTGTTTTTAAAAAGAATAAAGGTAAAATAAGGATTTTCAAAGTATTTTTATTTTTTAAATAAATAGAATAAAGTACAGTATTGGAAGCCCGTTCAAGGCCTGTGAGCTCTTCTCTTGTGCGTTCGGTGTCTGAGCGTTCTCCAAGGAAGGCTAAGTTGGGTGCAGGTTTGCCTGTGCGGACGGATTCCTCTCCTGCTCACCCTACTTGCGTCGATCCATTAACATTTGCGTCTGTTGTGATCCCGTCTAGGGCTGTGGGTGCGGGTCCTTTCCGGGATTCTGGTCTTGTGCTTGCTGAGGCACCGGGACTCTCCTTTGCTAAGGTTGTATCCAAATCTTCAGGGGTGAATAATGGATCTAAGGTTTCTACACCGGATCTGGTGTTTGTCCCCTTCTCAGTTAGGCTCTCTCCTGTTGCTGAAGGGGACTTGGAGAACAGTACATAAATTTACAAAGAACATGGATTGATTTGTCGCTTTAGGGGCTTTTGGCCTACCCTTCCCCTTCTGCATGATTGGATAACTCGCACATGGGAACAATTGCTCTCAGGTACGGTTCATATTTTCCCTATGGCAAAGGGTTTCTTCATAGCTAAGTTTGATCTAGCTGAAGATAGAACTAAGATTTTGTGTGAACACTTCTTTAGCTGGGAGGATGAGAAATTTATGCTTATGGTTAAACCCTGGCACCCAGATTTTAATCCTTCTTCTGAAACATTCTCTAAAATCCCAATATGGGTTAGACTCCCCAATCTCCCTATTAATCTTTGGCATGACTCCGTCCTTGAGGAGGTGGGGGAAGCTTTGGGGGATTTTCTGATGCTGGACAATGACTCCTTCAATATCTATCATTCCACAGTCGCCCGCATTTTAGTTGATCTTGATATTTCGTCAGGTCTTCCTGCTGAAATCAAAATTGAATCTACATCTGGATCTTGGATTCATCCTCTTGACTACGAGGGTATCCCTTTCAGATGTCAAAAATGCTTTAAGACAGGTCACATTTCCACTCAATGTGACATGGAACACAAGAAAAAGAATCTTTCTCCCTCTTGGTGGAAGGGGGCGACCAGAAAACATTACAGAGTTGATAAAAGTTCTTCTTAGCCCGAGAAGAAGGATGATCCACTACTACATTTGACCTCATTTTTCTACCAAAAATTTTGACCATCAATTAAAAAGATTTAGGTTGGTCGGATTATAGAAGGAAAACTTCTTTTTTTTTTAATCCATGCCTGTGTTAGTCGAAATTTCAACCAATACCATGTAGGTCAAAATTTCAACCAACACAGGCATAACTTTAAAAAGAAAAAACATTTAGCATCTCATTTCATTGTTTGGTTTTAAGTTGGGAGCGCGAAGGAGTTGGAGCCTGTGATTGTTTGAAGTTTTATTTGGTGAGAGTAAAAGGAGGACTGCCTGCCTGCAAGGGTTGCCACTGTGGTTTGGTGTAAAAGAAGGACCGCCTACCTGCCAGCTATTGCCACTGTGATTTGGTGTAAAAGGAGGACCACCTGTAAGGATTTCCTTACTCTGCATTTGTTTGGCATTGTTTTATTAGTTACCTACTTAGGGCCCGTGAGCAATGTGCTAGGGCATCATGTATTTGGTATTTGCTGGCACATTTTTAACATTAAAACTAGGGTAGTCGGCTTTCTACAGTCGGTTTTCTATGGACTCTTTTAGACCAGGTGTGACTGTATACACACTATGGCTTTAGAAGTGCTTAAAAAGACCACAAATAACAAAGAAACCATAGACTCCTTGCACTCCAAAGACTCCAAACCTTCA
>MU224826.1:3702885-3744478 GCA_018584345.1 Thuja plicata | reverse complement strand
GATGTGTGTATCTCCTCTCAGTAATATTGGTTAAAGTTGAATACATCATATGAGGAAAATATTATCAATCCACAAAGAAATCAAAGAGTTTGTTGATAACTAAGTTACACGTTTGTTTCATTTTCCCTAATACAACAATTCTTATTTTAAAAAAACATAATATGTAACAATTCTATCTCTGGAAGGAAAAGAATGAAGATGAGCACCACAAATTTCACAGGTCACACAATGGGAAACTTTTCTACTAGGACAGAGCCATGAAGCCCAAAGGTCCACTGAAATCTATGGATCAAGGCACAAGAAGACCAGGTATGCCCCCCACAAGATGAACACCCCCAACAAAGTTAACAAATAAGAATACTTTCTTTACATGAAGGTTTTGGTAAAAGTACTGGCAACTTGCTTGGATGTTGGGCAATAGTAGACTAATGACTTGTCCATGAATGAGATCCCCAATGTAGTGTATCTGGATGTCAATATGCTTGGTCCTTTGATGATGGATTGGGATACATGAGATTTGATTAGCACATTGATTGTCTCAAAATATGATTGATGGTTGTTTAGATTGAATACCAAACTCAATGAGAAAATTCTAAAACCAAATAGCCTTAGTTTTGGTACTCGGCTTCAATAGAAGATGGACCATTAACAAATTTCTTCTTTCTCTCTAACAAACAAGTCTTGAATCAAGTGAGAAGCTATAAGTTGAAGTCGTGAACTTATAGCTTCTCACTTGGTTCAAGACTTGTTTGTTAGAGAGAAAGAAGCAATTTGTTATTGGTCCATCTTCTATTGAAGCCGAGTACCAAAAATGAGGCTATTTGGTTTTAGAATTTGTTTGTTTTTTAAAATTCAATTTCCGTCAAAATTTTGACATTAATTGGTCGAAAGCTTGCATCGTGGGTTTGGCATCCTGGTCGAAATAGAAAGAGTTTGGTCAAAATGTTTCGACCATTCTAGGTCAAAAGTTTTCATCACGGGTTTGGCATCCTAGTCGAAACAAAAAGAGTTTAGTCAAAATGTTTTGACCATTCTGTGTCGAAAATTTTCAAACATTTCGACTAAATTTAGTCAAAACTTTTCAAACATTTTGACGAACGTTGGGCACAATTTCGACAAATAATGTGGGCATTTGAATATGCTAATTTAGACCAAGTTTGTGTATAAATTTTGACGTTAACAAGAATGTGTCGATCTTTCGACGATAAAAATACTGACAAAGCAATTTGTGGGTCTTTCGACCAATCTGCGTAGATAATTTGATCAATTTTCATCGAAAATAGGGGCCAATTTTACTAGTGATCTTGTTACTTCTCCAGCTGCCCCAACTGGGTCTTTGGTGGATGCTAGTTTTTTGTTTGTTGGTGTTTCCTCTATTCCTTCTGCTGATGGGTCTGCTGGTGGGACTGCTAGTGGGATGGGGTCTGTTGGGGGAACTCGGTCTGTTGGGGCAGATTTAGTTGGTTTGTTGCAGGAAGATGTTATAGCAAGGTCTTGGGGTGTTTGTTAGAATGTTGCTTGTTCAGGTTTGGTGGACCCTCTTACTGAGCTGGTTGGGGGATCTGCTAGCCCGATGCTAGATTTTTCTTCTTTTGTGCTAGTTGGTTCTGCGACAGACCCTTTTTGTAGGTAGAATGAAGCTGCTAAAGCTTAAGAAAGTTGGGTAACTGTAAAAGGAAAGAATCTTAAGAAATCCTCTTCTTCGTTTGATATGACCCTTCGATCCCAAAAAAAGGGGATGAGATGACTGGTTCTTTTAATTGTCTTTGCTTGGGTTGGCATGAAAGCTGTTTCATGCAATCTTTCTTTTAGGTTGTGGGAGCCTGCTGTAAAACCCTCGGTGTGGTCAAGATCTTATTTGTGTAGAGGACTTCATTGAGAATATTTTTGTCTTTATTGTTCAGGGTTTTGGGACCCCTTCAAAACCTATTTTTACCTTAATAAAAAACAAACATCAATGATCAAAAGACAATATTAAGGATTAAATATTATGGTTGTAATCTAACATTTACATTTACACTAATAACAATTTATTATATAAATGGGATTGAAAAAATTAACATGAGACATATCATTCAATAAAAATAATAGAGTAATATTAAATCTAGTCAAGCAACATAAAATTGTAACATTTCAAAGAACCCTATCTAGTTATGCAACATACAATTAAAACTTTTCGTAGATCCTACCAAGTCATGCAAAATGAAGTTGCAATGCTCCAAAGAGCTCTCTACCAGTAACTCTATCTACAAAAATATTGGAGTGAAATCTCTTCTTAATCATGTTAGGAAAATGTGTCTCAACCTTGCATTTACATATGGTTACTATTTATACAAAGTTTTCATTTGAGCAAGGATTTTCTGTAACTTTCGTGAAAGTTTTAAATGGTCTAGATAACCATACTGATAATTGTTCATTGCAAGATCATCTTTATTTTTAACTATATTAATGTTTTTCTTTTTTAAGTTGACGAAGAATTTCATAAATTTAGTGTTGAAGGATTTAGAGGCTATGAAATGGCCTAAAAATGTGTATAATTGTGTCACGTGTTACAAGTGATAGAGTGTGTCATGAGCTTTCTAAGCTTCAAATAGTTCCTTAATTGGACACCCGGTTCCAAAGTTATGGCCTCCAGAAGTTGGGTCTTCTGAAATAGGAAATGTAAAAATGTGTTGAACACATAATGAGCAGTAAAAGGGAGTCACATGTGTTAGTGTGCGTTTTGACACATCATAAGACATCTTTGACTAGAGATAAAATGGGTGTTTCTTTAGGAATGGTTTTTGGCCCATGGTTTTGTAATATTATTTGACGATTTCATGTATTGTATCTCTTAAATATTAGATGCATGAGATGGAGGGTGTGTGTAAAATTCTTATAGCTATTCAGTTATCTATGGATCTCGGTTGTTGATACTCCTAAGAGAAGCTTGCTTTGCAAGTATATTATTATTTGTTATAGATTTCTAAATAATATATTGGGTGGTGTTTGGACTATGGGGTTTTTCTCCCGAAAAGGTTTTCTCCACGTAAATCACTATATTGTGGTATGCATGTTATTTAGGTTATTTCTATTAAGTTTTTGTAAGGTTGTGAAGATCTGATAATTTTTTTACATTACAATCCCCTCAAGGTTGGTGTAGGAAGTTGTTCCACTACTTAATTTCCTTACAAGTGTATCAAAGTCTAATCACCTTTGGTTTCAATTGTGGATTGTTAGATTTTTTGAACTAATATAGATTTGAGTAAGAGATTGTGTAGAAGATACTTTGTGATCTTGTTGCATGAATTTTCAAATGGTGAATTCGTCAAAGAGAATAGAGGTGGAGAAATTTTTTGAAAATAACTTTAACATGAGGAAGTTGAAGATGGAGGATCTGTTAATAGAGCGAAATCTATGGGATGATGTTGACGAGAATGGCATGACACCTACAGTTCTAGATGATGCTTCTAAATATATTATTATGGATCGTAAAGTCAATAATATAACCATATTGTGTCTTGCGGGTTCTATTTTAATCAAAGTCCATTGAAATTCCTCAGCAAAGAAGTTATAGAAGAAGGTTAGTGAGATGTATCAAGCCAAATATTTAGTAAATAAAATTTTCTCAAGGAAGAAACTATATTACTTGAGAATGGAGGAGGGTGGAAAATTTATAGACCATCTAGAAGTGTTCAATATGTTGGTGGCTCAATTAGCATTAGATAGTGTCAAGATAGATGAGGAGAAGAAATGCCAAATCATGCTTTGTTCTTTTCCTAGTTTGTGGGATTCTTTCATTATGGTCAGCCACAGTAGCTCTGTTATTTTAAGGACCGAAGATGTGGTGTATTCTTTGTTTTCTAAAGAGATGAGGAGGAAGGTATCCTTCAGTGCCAAGAAAGCCCTAGTTTTTTTGTGGAAGACCTAAGGAAGAGGCAAGAAGAATGTGAAGCGTAATAAATCCAAATCTCAAGGGAGATTCAAATATCCTGGAAATTCCAAAGGTATTTGTCAAAATTGTAGTAAGTTTGGACACTACATCCATAAGAAATGCAAAGAAGGAAAAAATAAAAAGAAAAAATTGATTATGATTTTGAGTTTGAGAAGGAAGGTGGTGATGCACGTTCATTGCAACTTTTATCACTCATGCATGTGATGATGCATGGTTAATTGACTCATGTGCATATTTTTATATGAGCTCTAATAAAGTTTGGTTTTCTAAATATGAATAATTTAATGGAGGTGAGGTGTACTTGGGCGATAGAATTCTCATTTGAATATTGTTTTTTGCGGTAAAGTCAGAATTAGGTTCCCTCATAGTAAAATAAGAAAGACTAATGGTGTGTTGCATCTCCCTGGTCTAAGATAAAATTCATTATCTATGAAGAAACTAATAGATTCGGGTATGCAAGTAGTCTTTTTATATGCTGGATGTAAAATGTTGAGAGGTGTTATGGTGATTGCTAGAGGTGTCATGATCGGTACACTGTATAAGTTGGACATATACATAGTTGAGTCTAATAGTACTTTTGTGAAGACCAATTCAGTAGATATTTCATTAAAAATTTGATGGTTTAAGGGTCAAAGGACCTTGTTAAAGGTTTGAATGATTGTAATCTTGATTTTGATTCTTGTGAGAATTGTATTTATGGAAAACAAAACCACATATAGTTTTACTCGAGTTCTCATAAATCTTGTCATTTGTTGTATCTTATTAATTCTAATGTGTTTGGTCATGTTGATGTTCCTTCTATTGGAAAATCCACATATTATGTTTCATTTATTGATGACTATACAAGAAGGATATGGGTATATTTTATAAAGAGTAAATGTAATATTTTAAGTCAATTTAAAAAATTTAAAGCAATGATTGAATGACAGACTTAAGGGAAAATAAATTTTTAATATTGATATTGGTAGTGAATGTTTCTCTAATGATTTTGAAAGATTCAATAAAGATTGTGACACTCATAGGTAGAAGAAAACTTCATATTCTCCATTATAGAATAAAGTTGTAGAAAGAATGAAAAGGAAGTTGATGGAGAAGGGTAGGAGTGTGTTGAGTGATGTTGGCCTAGAATAGATGTTTCGGGCTCCAGTTGTTGCCACTACTTTCTACTTGATTAAAAAGTATCCTACATCATCTCTTGTTGATAAAATGCCTATGGAGGCATGGTTGGGTCATAAGCCTTCATTGAGAGATCTTATAATTTTTTTCTATAAGGCATATGCATATTTTCTAAATGAGAAGCGAACAAAGGTGGAGAACAAGACTATCAAATGTATCTTATCTGATATAGTTATGGTGTGAAAGGGTACAAGATTTGGAACCCTATTGCAAAGAAGGTGATACATACTAAAAGTGTTATTTTTAGAGAAACTAACTCTCCTTCTATTACATTACAATATGAATAAACTATAACTTGGAAGATTCAATTACCTTCTACGTATGAGAAAGTTGAATTAAGTGCCCTAGATAGACAAAAAGTTGAGGAGAGCTCATCTAGCTCTGAATCTTTAAAAGAGGAGGAAGAACCTCCAAGTGATTGTTTGAAGGTCTAAAAGGCATAAAAGCCACCTGAAGGTATTCTCCTTATGATTGGAGATGTATTTTTTTTTAAATACTAGTGTGGGTGAACCTAGATCTATAAAAGAGGAATTAAGTATGAATGATGCAGAATCATGAAATTTTCTCTAGATGAATAAATGGAAACTTTGAAAAAGAATGGTACGTGGGATCTTGTACAATTTTCAAAGGATGAAAACTTGTTGGTTTCAAATGGGCTCTCAATAAAAATATTGGTTCATATGGAAGCATTGAGAATTTTAAAACAAGGTTGGTTACAAAAGGCTACTCTCAAATTGAAGGTGTTGATTATGGTGAGATGTTCTATTTTTTTTTGCAAAGCTGAGATCCATTAGATTTATGCTTTCTATTGCTACTAATGATTTGGAGGTTGAGAAAAATATGGGCGTGAAAACTATTTTCCTTATTGGTGATTTGGAGAAGGATATTTATATGATACATCTAGAGAACTACATAGTAAAAGGTAAAAGTAATTTGATTTATAAATTGAAGAAATATTTGAATGGCCTCAAATAGAGCCCTAGGATGTGGTACCAAAAATTTGATACATGTGTGTTGAGGTTGGGATTTGATTGTTCTAAATCAGATCATTGTGTTTATTATAAGTTTGATATTGGTCATTTCCTATACATTGCATTATATGTTTATGATATAATGTTCATTTGTAAATAGAAAGGTATGATTTTAAAACTTACGCATCAACTTGATGCTAAATTTGAAATGAAAGATCTTGGTGCAACCAAACACATTCTTGGAATGGAAATTAGAGGAGATAGAATGAATAGAAAGTTATGGCTAGGAAAAGGTAAGTATGTGAACTCAATTTGATATAGGTTTAGCATGCAAGATTGTAGACCATTATCTGTTCCTTTTATAGTTGGAATAAAGTTGTCTACATTTCAGATTGTCTAACATCATCATCAGAGATAGAAGACATGAGTAGAGTACCTTGCCAGAACTTAGTTGGAATTTTGATGTATGTTATGGTCTATATTAGACCAGACCTTTCCCAAGTAGTGGGATTTATTTCCATATATATGTCTAATCCAAGTAGAGTTCATTGTGGAACAGTTAAAATAGTCTTTGGATATTTGAAGGGTGTCTCAGATTATTATTTGTGTTATCGTGGTAATATCATAGGAATCAAAATTTCCATTAATATTTGTAGTTGTGTTAATTCAGATTGGGTAGGTGATATTGAAGGTAGAAGATCCGCCAGTGCTTATATGTTTATATTATTTGGTCGTACAATCGGTTGGATGAGTAAGAAATAGGACATGGTTTCTTTGTTCATTACTGAAGCTTAGTAGATGGTAGTTACTCACACTTGTAAAGAAGGAATTTGAATTAAGAGTCTGTGTTGATATGCCGAAATAAAGTAAGGAGAAGTAACAATTTATTATTACAGACAGAGTGTGATATGCCTAGCAAAGAACCTAACATTTCATGTCAGGACCAATCACATTAATGTTCAGTATCATTTTGTCAAAGATATAGTCAAGAATGATAGGATGAAGTTGATTAAGGTAGATACTTTGATGAATGTTGAAGATTTTTTAACTAAGGTTGTGAGCACCAAAAAGTTCAGATGGTGTTCAGAGTCTATGGCCCTCATAGCCCTAGTAATTGAACTATGATGTAGATACTCTCTTTTCTCTTGCAAGGTGTTCGACAAGTGGGAATTTGTAAGAAAAATGTGTCTCAGCCTTGCATTTACACATGGTTACTATTTATAATAAGTTTTCATTTGAGCACAATTTTCCCTAAAATTTCACAAAAGCTTTGGATGGGCTGGATGAACATTTCATTGCAAGATCATGTCAAGTTTTGAAGATATTAAAGTTTTTATTTTTTAAGTTATCAAAGAAATTTAAAGAATTCGATTTTGAAGGATTTAAAGGCTTCAAAATGGTCTAAAAATATGTGTGATTGGCATAGTAGGTTACAAGAAGATAGAGCACATCGTGAGCTTTCAGGCGCTTCAAACAGTTCATCAATTGAACACCTAGTTTGTTGTGTCTAATTTTGAAGTCACTAAATTAGAGAAGCCCCTAAGAATTTTGAGCCAAAATCGTAGTGTTAATCTCTAAGACACGCTTGATGAAATTAAAACTCATAAGTGTTAATTGCGTCTTTTCTTGGTCATAGTTTTCATCTTTGATTGATTAATTTTGATTTTTTTTTAGTTTTTAACCTAATTTCAGATTTTCAAAAGGTTACTTCAAATTCATAATAATGAGCGAAGATATTAAAGAAATCTAAATTATAAAATTAAAAATTAGATTTTAAAACCCGAAATACAAGTTGCAATTCTTTTTAATATATACGCATTTTTAATAAGACTTGTAAAGTGAACCTTGAAACCTGAATTTAGTCTTTAAGTCTTGTGTTATGTCTTAAAAAGAAACTTGTAAGTCGGCTCTTAAAGCCTGAAATACAAGTTTCTCACCATTTTTGTAACTTTCAATAGCTCGTAATTTGTATTTTAAACCCCGAAATGCCTTCTTTTATGTCTTTTGTTAAGTAAATCACTTAAATTTTGGCTTTCTTTACCCGTATTGCAATTTTTTAATTAAAAAGGCTTGTAACTTGTTATTATTTGTAACCTGACTTATGCTTTAATATTACATTTTCAAGTAATGGATTTTGTATTGCAACATACAATGGTTTACAAATAATTACGTGAGGTGAAATAAGACCTGAAATGCATTTTCATGGTCATTTGCAGGAGATACAAGTTTGGAATGGAAAGAAAACTCGTAGCGTGAGATCTAAAATGATGTGAAATGGGATTAATGTTCCTTCTCCAAACGAATTTATAAGTTCACATTTTAAGCTCAACGATTTATCTTATGCTCATGCTCTAGGATTTGGACGACATTTTTGTGCCCTTTTATGTATTTCAACTCTGCTTTTGATGACATCTTTAGCATAATATTTTCCTCAAATTCTTGTTAACATCGTTTAGGGTTTTAATTCATTTTTGTTTACAAATGTGTTAATTTTCTTTACATTTACTATCAAAACGTGGGTTTTATTTTCCTGTTTCCAGTCATTTTTGTTAAGAAAGTTATTTATTCATGGATATGTGGAGTTTTATTTTACTCTTTCTTAAGGATATGCAACTCTTTTCTTGTTATCATATCTGTTAAGCTTGAATTTCTGGTTTTGATTGTGTATTGCACAATTTTTTGGGCTATTATAATATGGTTCTTCCCAAATTCAGATTTCTAAAACAAGTTTTCGAAAATCTACAAAAATGCAAGTAAGAAACCCAAAACGCAAATCCTCAAATGGTCCTGGTGTTGCTATAATGTTTCCAAAAAGGGTGCAAACTTGTTTCCTATTAACACATTGTAAGTTGTGTTAAAATTGTGATTACAACAAGTTCTTCCCCTCACTTGAAAGTTGCAATAAGCTCATTTTTTCCCTCAATGTCATAAGTTCGTAAAGGTTCTTCTCATATTTTTCCTACTTGTGTTATGTCTTCTAAGACCCAAATTATTCAATTATATTGGTAATTTCGCATTTTGGAAACATCATTGCATATTATACACATGCAATATAATATTTCTTCCCAAATTTGTAATGGGTCTTCCAAGCATTTGGCCTTGTAAGGCATATTTTACACTTGTAAAATATAAGGTACTTCCATCTACTTGCAGTTTATCTTCCAAACCCCAAATTTGGGTTAAAATGCATTACAAAGTCACTTAAAATTGGGTCTTTGGAACACAATTACAAGTGCAAGTTGGCGTACTTCCCATATATATGTAAAGTGCAACAATAGCTTCCCATTTGTGAAATACCCATGTTTTTTCCCAACTTGTAATGTACTTCCCAAGATCCAAAATTTAATAATGGTATCATTTTGAAGTCACTCCCATTTTTGTTCTTCTAAGATTGTTCTTCCCAAGTGTGACTTCTGTGCTTTTCAACTATCTTCTCTTGAATAATGTTTCATGGCTTCCCCTATAGCACAAAATGATGTTCTAATGCTCTGGAATTTTCATCACAACCTTACAGCTTCAATTTCAATATTGGAAGAGTTTGTGTCTTCCACCAAAAAGAAGATGAAGTTCAAATATGATAGATATCAGAATGCAATTTCACCTACTCAAGTGACCTCTTCCATTGATGAGATCAAGGATACAGAAAGTAGACATGTTGATATGTCTAATTTTCTTGAGAGGATAGTTACAAATGCACAAGATAATGATATGTAGTTTCTATTGAAAAGTCATATACATTTAGTGTCTACCTTCCTAGTGGTTGACCAAGAAGCTGAATTTTTCCTTTCTTGTGCATCTCACTTCGATAAGAAGTCAAGAACCATCAAGGATGTTGATGGAAAGCTCATTATTTGGCTGGATGAAAAAACCATTGATAAAATCTTCAAGGTTCCTATTGCCCCAATTTATGCAAACATAACAATGGAGAGGGCTCTTGATCATTATAACTGAAAAACCAAGGAATGCATAAGGCACATCAATTAAAAGTGGCTTCTGCAAAAGAGAACTTGTCAATCCTAATTGACCAAGTTGTTCGGTAGTGACTTCAAAGAGGAAATTAATGACATAATTACCCTCTTGAGTCGAATCATGGGTTTGAGAGAGTTTAATGTTTTTGAGACATGGATGTATAGATACATCATGGTAATAAGACAAAACCAACAACATATCTTTTAGGATAAAGTGATTAGTGATACCTTATGTGAGCATCTTTCATAGGTTCCTACAAATCTCACATTCTATATGCACTCCTGTTTGGTATGCATAGCAGTGCTACTAAGGCCTTTTCCAGGTCTTTCTACCAAGGTGATAGATCTTTGGTGCTAGTATGGGAATACTTGTTGGAATTTTATGATGTGCCCAGTGACTAAGAGGGAGGGGTTAATCAGGAACCAATAAAACTTAATCCTTTTAATCCATAATTAGATTAACTTATTTGTTTGCATGCATATAACTTGAAAGTAAAGAATCATACATAACACATAACACAATATTTGGTTACCCAGAAACCTTCCGAAAGAAAGTAAAACTGGGGTGGGGATGATACCCACAAGATTTAGTACTGCAGTATAAATTTAGCCTGTTAGAGCTTACAATGACCACTTCTGATAGTCTGCCCTGTTAGGAGCATAGAAAGGACTGTTAGGTCCACCTTGTTAAAGGATTTTGTACAATACAATAAGTAATGCAACTCTTTTAAGAGATTTAAAGAAAGGACTATTAGGTCCACCTTGTTAAAGGATTTTGTTGATCCACCTGTGAGAATGAACTAGTTGATGATCTGCTTTGTTCAACTGTGATTGCTGAATAAGATCCTTTTGAATATAACTGATCACTTGAATGTGATAGATGAGACTCTGCTATCCTAAATACATTTGCACTTAAATCAAACTGCCATTCGCATGCCTTATGCTTACATTCATACTTATTCTTTTCTTACTCATATACTCTTCACATAATCATATTGGATAAAACAAACTATCTTACATATATATCTTTATCCAACAAATAACTCTGTAAGTCAGCTTGCAATAAATAAAATTATATTTAACAATATATGCAAAGTCGACTTCACACTGTCACTCGGGTCCAAAGACTACTTGGGTGATAAACTATCACTCAGGCGATGCTGAACACTCGGGCTACACTATATACTCAGGCAACACTGAATACTCGGGCAACACTGAATGACTAAGTGTTTTGACACTAATTGACAACATGTCTTGCCATAAGGTCTACAATACTATTAATAGTTGACTCTGAGACCTAGCCAGATTCACTACAGGAGAGTTGTACAGGATTCTTTCATTGGGAATTTTATGTGTTCATTTGACAAAGCACTTTAGAAAAGAAGAATGTATGATGCGTCTTGAAAAAAAAAACAAATGAATACGGGTGCCTCTTTCTTCAGTTTCCTACCTTCACATATATGAGAGTTGGTTGTTATGATGAGCATCCCTACATCATTTCTCAGTATCCTACCGATAGAATCATCCTCATGGGATTGGAAATCAAATTGATGGTTGTTCATGCATATCAGTTAGCGCAACATAATTTAGACAATAACATATCTAATCACAAGCCTCTGTAGACTGGGAAGTTTTCCTCGATAATTTCAGTGAGAGCCAAGGCCATGGAAACAAAGTTGCAAGAGATCAAACTAAAAAATTTTGAGGCAAGGAGAGATTTTGATTATAGGAGGTGTATACACCTGAAACTGTTCAAACTCAAGCATTCATTAAATTCAAGCAATTTAATTATTAAAATCAAATTTATTCTATTATCTAATTGAATTAAACATTTAATTATATAGTTCACCTAAACTAATTAATTCTTTGCATCAATCAATTAATTCCCCATTCAAAAATCAATTCCAACTCATTCACACATAAAATTCCACATCATCCATGGCTAAAGTAATTAATTTTTTTAAATTAATTAAATCCTAATATCTCTCACCAACCACAAAAGGAAAAAATCAAATTCAACCAATGAGAGACAAGGGACAAGCTCACATGGATCCCCAAATAGGATTTTCTATCTTAGCCACTCAATCTCAACATATAATCTTGACCATTCATCTGTCAACTACCTAACTTGAGCATGGTTAGACATAACTCACCCTCAAGACCTTGTAAAATCCTATAAATAATGAGCATTCTTGGTTCATTATTATCGATTATCATTCTAGCAATTGCATTATAGTCATTTAAGCATATCAAGATCATTTGAGCATTGTCATAATGTTAATTTAGTTTGCATCATTCTTAGCTTAGTTCAATTCATAGTAATATTCTTCATCATTTAGCATAATTTGCATCCATCTTATCATAAATCAATCATCATAGCTTCATTTCTCATTTTTTAAGTTATCACCTATGAGCTTAATTACGGTTGAGGGATAAATCTAAATAGGTCCTTAGGAATAGAGATTGATGAGATTCTCATGAGTCTTTGTTTCAAGTTTTATATAGTTTTCTATCATGTCTTTGAAATAATGCCCATACTAATGTCTCATTTAGGTTTTTGATTCATAGAAAATCACTCATAGGGGGCTGAAAGATAAAATCAAAAGTTATTTCACTCATGTTCATCACCTTGAATACACTTGGATTGATCTTCATACAGAGGATGACATTAGGAGGATGGATTATAGGAGACTAACCTTGGATAAAATCATAAACTTTAACTTGACCAAAATTTGAGAAGGGATGGTGGATGATGAAGGGATCCTTGATCTAGAATTTGTAGTGAAAGGAATTACAAATATTTCCATTCCACCTGTCCAATGGTCACATAGGGAGTGCATGTCAATTCATGATAGATTTCAATCCATTTTAGCCAACACCAATGATTGGTTAAAGAGCAGAGGTGTCAAAAAATAAAGCTTAAAGCTGGATCATGTAATGATACAATGGGGCCAATTGGGCGTAAGCTTGAAATAAGGAAAAATAATGAAGGTGCCTCTTATTTTGGAACCAAGATTAAGATCAAGGTAAAAAGGGTTGTGAATGTATCTCCTGAGGAGATATTTGAAAAATGAAAGGGAAAGTAGCAGGAGTAGATATAGATTGTTGAGATTGAGGAAGAACCCCAAGAAGAAGATGTTCCAAAAATTCTTCCTACAGTGGTTATAGAAGCTTCCCTTGTGGTAAAATCTCAGGCATCTATTATGTCTATGGATATTCCTATGTCTTCATTAGATACTGATGTTGATTCCTTTTCTATGGTTTATGTTCCACCTCTAGCTCCAAGTGTAACTATTGTTTCTTCATCAACCATTGAATCCCCTCTTCAAAGTCCTCATGGAAACCTAGAGAATATTTTTTACTCTTATTCTACATATCCTACTTAGTCAAATGTGTTAGTGAATCTTCCTAATAACTCCATTATAGGCTTTAATAGATTCATGATAGACGCCTCTTGAATTATTTCATCCATGAAAAACCTTATGTCTATCCAAACTGAAGCACCACTAGTAGTGATAAGTTTTCTATAGTCTCAAGATTATCCTACATAGGTTATGTTACAATGGTGATCAAGGTTGATTGCACCCTTGGTCTCCTTTATTGTTCAACATGGCACTTGGTTTTGTGACATGGATTAACCGCCTCCTCTACTTCTATATGTCTAGTGGTTGTTTCAGGCATTAATAGGTCGATATTTTGGTGCAATGACAACCACTAGTTGTAAAAAGTCATATCAGATCTTGGTTACAGGTTCAAATCCATTGCTTGCACTGGGGGGATTGTTACAATGGTGATAAAGGAAGATTATGCCCTTGGTATCCTTGGTTGTGTGTCACAACACTTGGGTTTTTTACATGGATTAACTGCCTCCTGTGCTTCTATATGTCTAGTGGTTGTATTGGGCATTAACAAGTCAATATTTTGGTACAATGACGACCGCTAGTTGTAACAGGTTACAATTGTTATGTCTCAAGCATGTTCTTCATATCCACCCCCATGGATGAGTTTTTTCACTCTTAAGAGGAATAAATAGTAATTTTATTCCTACATGCTTGACTTTTAGCATATTAATAAATGTAAACCAAAAGATGCTAAGAAATCCAAGACAGCTTCAAGAGTGATTTTGGAAAAAAATAAGGTGAAATATGTTGAGATCGCAAAACATCTCACTGAGAAACTACCATAAGAGATGCAGATGAATGATTACTGGTTTACAAGAGTGGAACTTGGGAAGAAAAATACTACTGGATTGAAGAATAATGCACAAGACTCTATGGAAATGTTGGCTCAAGGTTATGATGAAATTTGGGCGAAGAAAGAAAAACTCAAGGATGAAAAAGTGCACCTTATCGCATTGATTCAGAAGATCACAAAATCTTCTGAAAGTGTGGTTCCCTTGGCTTCTTATATTTCCAAAGAATCCATCAAATAGGTAGATAAGGTTACGAAGAAAGATAAAGTATTTGACTCTTGTGTGGACCAAATGATGGTACAAGGAACAAAGTTGGTGAATAAATCACTCCAAGTGTTCGCATATGCAAGGATGGTGACTTCCAAGTTAAAAGAAGTTCTTGGAACTTTTAATCATAACTTGGAGTCCCTTGAGAAGGATCTAGAAATTTGGAATAAGTTCTCATATTTTGAATTAGTAATGTTGTGTAATAATGGAATAATACCTTCTCATGAAAATTATTGCATACAAGGATTTTTTAGTGAATAGATGTCAGGTCTTTGAAGGTTTGGTCATGGACTTGGAGGCAACAGTTGAGACTTGCATTGAGAAAGAGATAGAGATCATTGCTAAGTTTGAGATGATGTCTTGCAAACTGGTAACTAAAAATCAAGATTTGATTTATAAAGACACTATAGTTGCAAAACTCCTACTAATGATCCATCTAGAGCTTGAGGAAGATCATTTCATACTAAATTCCCTTAGCAAGCTCACAAGGTAAAAACATTCACTTGATCAGCTTTAGATTGTTCTTGAGAATAAAAAGACAATATTAACCAGGTGTTTAGATTCATTTATCAAGAAAAATGTGGTGGAAAAGAACACAAGTGTGCCTAATCCTAAAGAAGTATGTGAATCAATTTGTAAATTTCAAGTATTCATAAAAAGGGGTGAAGAAGGTCATGGAGTGTCTCAGGACACTTAGTTGTTTTTTCCACTTTTTAGTTGTAGGATGTAATTTATTTTTGATAAATTACATGTTGATGAAAAGTTGTAATTGCATATAAACATTTTTACTTGCAACGTTGTAACTTGTAATTACATGTAAATAGATTTCAAGTCAAGTTACAATAGGACTGCAATTTGGAATAAGTTATAGTTAGTTGTGTAAAAAGTCATAGCTAGTTGGACTTCTCTCACATTTTTCTCTTAGCCCCCCATCTATATAGAAAGAGGGTTCTCTTTGTAAATTTTATCTCTATGCATTGCTAGAAAACTCTGTTGGAGTTGTGAAAAATACAAACTTTGCTTTTATTTGTGCAAGCTAATTTCAAAGTAAATAAAAGAGCAAGTTTTTTCAACCTCTGAGTTGGAGGAACTTGTTTTATCATTGTTGTGTTATTACATCACAAAAGTGGTATTATCTTTGATTATTGAGATAATTTTATGAGTTACTATATTAATTATAAGGAAAGATTTACATTTGGTTTCATACTGACTTGGTGTTGTAGTTTTCAATTTGAGTTACATAGAAGTGGATATATAGTCTTTGAGTTGTGATTCTTTCTGATAGTAGAAATTAGAAAGGAAGTTTTGGCTTTTAGTATTTGTGCTAAACATATTGTTGTCTCCTCATTTAAATCATTTTAGGATAGTGCATGAGTCTTTGAGCTTATGCACATTCCTTAGTTGATAGTTTATCAATATGCTTAAGGATAATCTTTTGGTTAGTCTTAAGATTATTGGTGTTATTGCTCCAACTAGTTCTTAGAAGTGAATTTGTCAAAAGTATCCAGTTTTTAAGTGCATATTTATGAAACTGGAAATCCTTCCTGAAGAAAGAGGAACTAATGCATACAACACCCAATCTTGTATTATTTTGAATTTCTTTTTAAGTTTTAGTTGATTCAGTAGAAATAAGAAGGGTGTCTCCCCTTAGTTGAAGGGAGATATTATATCTCACATACCATGTCTAAATAGTTTTTTTTCAAGTAGTGTGTCTATGACCACTTAAAAAATATTTAGCCAACAGGGTTCAAAATTTATGGCCTCTGGAAGTTGGGTCTCCTAAAATAGGAAATGTAAAAATGTGTTGAACACATAAATAATTTGTAAAAATGAGTTACATGTGTTGGTGGGTGTTTTGAAACATAATAGGGCATCTTTGATTGGAGATAAAATGGGTGTCATTTTATAAGTGGTTTTTAGCCCATGGTTTTGTAATAATGTTTGATGATTTCAAGAATTGTGTTAGACCTAAGATCGTATTACCGAGAAGGGGGGGGGGGGGGGGGGGAAANGGGGGGGGGGGTAAATCGGTAATCTACCAAATAAACCAAATTTACAACCACTTAAACTTTAATCATCATTCACAAGATTAACCTTAATAATAGTTAATGAAAAACTTAAGCATCCAAGATCATCCTATTGGATGATATCAGTTTTGGGTACTGATCATGTTGTTGATATTCATGTTTTTCATTGATGTCAACATATGCTTCTGTGGAGAAAATAGACTGATTACTTGACTGGAAGAAGTGTATGGACATTATACGACTATTTCAGTACAATCGAAGTTGTTTATATAAAGAAGGATGTGTTTTGATCTTATTCCTAAGGTCTCTCAGATTTATGTTACATATTATGGTTGTTACAATTGATTTGGTGAGGACTAGTTTATGGACTGTAACTGTGATGCTTGACAGAGCAGGTCTTTGTGTTTCAGGTATATCTTACTAGTGGAGATATTTTAGGTGACACAATCTTATTGGAGGACTGTAGACATACTTGGGAATATTGGGTTGTGTTTGATTGACATGAGCATTATGTTGATGTCAGTTGTGGCGTGTATTCTGAAGGAGACCTATTTGGTGGCCAACTTCAAACATGTAGCGTGTAATATGAATTGTGAGCATGGATTGTAGATCTGGAAATATAACTAATGAATTATAAATTTTGCTTACTTGTTATAGCTACTGTGTGTATCTTAGAAAGGGGTGATATAATATTTTTATATTGGGAAAGCCTAATTGGCCGACCTAATTAATTATTTGTGTATTAGGAAAGCTTAATTGGCCGACCTAATGAATTATTGTAATAGGGTATATATGAGTGATCTTTTCTTTTGGAAAGATGTAGCAGAAGTGTGTGTGGTAGTGGAAGAGAAGTGAAAGCTCCGAGGTTTGTTTTTCGCTGGATGTAGAGAAGAGTTTGTGATAAGAATACTTCATTGAACTGACCAAGCAAAGACAGTTGCTATCAGATAGTTCACTAGATTGTATATTCCTATATACACTTGTTCAAATTGTGAATCCTTGAGGGTGGATTTAACCTTCTTTGGGCAATGTGCCTGGGTAGTGAGCCTACTACTTTTCTTGACTCCTAACAAGCCCTGTCTCCTAACAGGGACTGTGTACTATAATTTTTTAATATGCTCCTAACAAGGCCAAATCTTTTAACAGGGATACTATACTCTTAGTACATTATTTGTGGGTGATAATTCCCACCGGGGTCTTACCTTTAACAAAGTTTCCTCGACAACAAGCATTGTGTTATTGTGTTGGAATTTACTGTGTTATCATCTACATTACTATTTTGGTTTATAAAGTTTAAAGTTTAATAATCTATATCACAACTGATTCACCCCCCTCTCAATTTTCATGTGGATTATTATTCCAAACACATCCAAAACATTGACACACAAATTTATCTCACAGAAACCCAAATAGGGAAAAAACCATGGTGGGGTTTAGTATCGACTAAAATAATGTACTCTTCTTAAGTACACCCTGTGAGGAGCTTAACCATGTTAGGAGTTTACAACAACACTGTTAGGTGCTACTTGATTAAGGGATTTACCTTAGGCCTTTTGGAACCTTTAACCTGTTAAGAGTAGCCTTGTTAGAGGACTTAAAATACAAGCTAATGTATCACCTTGTTAGAGTATTTACAATACAGATCTATTAGCATCTACCCTATTAGGGGATTTCAACTGTTGTAACTATTAGGGAATAAAAAAAATAATGATCTACAAAATAGCACTGCCTCTACTTGATCAGATGCTCTGAAGCACATAATCTCTTTTGAGCATACTTAACACTTCCTTGGCATGATCACAACATGCACCTTACACCACACTTGCACAACACACATGATCAAAATGCTTTGCATTCAACTTCAACCTTTTAAATAATGAACTATTAAGTCCACCACCTTGATCAAACCCTTAAATCAAATTACAAAGCATCCCTCTCAAATCCAATGATCCACACAAAAAAATAAAATATACACGACATATTTCCAAGACTGCGTCGACCTATACAATGATTTACACATAAAATTCAGCCAAAGAGTCAAACATGTTTTGACCATAATCAAAATTCCTCAATAATCTTCTCCACAAGATAACATCAATCAATGTGATGCCATATCATCACCTCCAATCATGAATACACATCACCAAAACATAATTCATTCCTTTTTAATCATTGTCTCAATGATAATGATCACTGATACAAGATCTACCATCGATATCTCAAGAAAATAAACACTTAACCTATTGAATAACACTGTTTCTGTTCACCGATCACTTAACCTTCTCACCGATCACTCAAAGTAGTTGTGATTGCAATTTTAGCATCTAAACACTTTTGATCAGCACATCCTATGACCGCGCCACAAGATACATCAAAAATTTGACATGACATTCAAATCATTTATCACATTTCATCAATTGTTCTAGTAGTTGTACTGTTATACTCCATTCGATTACAAATCTCATATAGACTTACTTCAAAAGTTGTAGTTATGCCTTTGACATCCGAAGACATACCTAGGTCTCCCCTAAAGATAGCAACCACTAAAACTTATCGTTCATCACAAATATGCTTGACAACATATTAGGAACACAAAGTCAATAGTTGACATCAATGACAATATAATATCTGATCATCCTGTAATCAAATCACTATTTCATCACCAAAACACACTTACCATCACTACATCAGATATGCCAACATTCTCCCCCTTTGACATTGATGGAAACACTCTATTATTTATCAATAGAATACATCAACATCATCAACAAGAAACATTAAGAAAAATGTTTCGACTTCTGTCTTTCACCTATTCTGCAATTACTCTCCCTTTTACTAGACTTCACACATACATCTTCAAATCATATCCATATATATTCTATTCTAAACATACATATTCTCTGCCTTTGACAACAATGCCAAAGGTGCTAAATACACTTGATATCTCCTTTGCAATACCTGACTAAACAAATAAAATTAATTCATAGATAGCTCCCCTTAAGGATTAGCCTCACAACATCAATCCACACATAAGAACATTCAAAAAATATACTAGGACTGATGCAACTGCATATTCTTCTAATTTAGAGAAGATAGGGGAATGAACCCTAACACACTTCTTAGATACTCAAAAGTATCCTTAGGAAATGGCTTAGTAAAGATATCAACAAATTTCTCCTTAGTTGGCACATAATCCAACCTTGCTTCCTTTTCATGTACATATTCTCTAAGAAAATGACATTTGATAGCTATGTGCTTAGTATTAGAGTGCATCACCGGGTTATTAGAAATGTTAATAAAAGCTTATATTGTCACAATAGATAACCACCAGTTCAGTTACCTTCTCATGTATTCCTTCCATAATTTGTGTAACCCACACTATCTGAGTACAATTGATTGTACCAGAAACATACTCAACATAAGCTATTGAATGTCATATATAATTTAACTTCTTACTTGTCTATGATACAAGCCTCACTCCAAGAAAGAATGCACCTCCACTTGTTCTCTTTTGATCATCAACATTACCTACCCAATCAGCATCAGTAAAAACATTCAAAGAAAAATCACCTTTATGTACATACCAGAGACCATAATCTTTAGTCCCCTTAAGATATCTAATGATTCTCTTCACTGAAACCATATGAGACTCCTTAGGATTAGAGAAAATCTAGCTACTAATCCAACTTCTTGTGTTATATATGATCTAATGTGTACAAAATATTGTAGCTTACCGATCATGGTTCTGTAAACTATCTCATCCACTTCCTTAGAATCATATTCCTTTGACAATTTACAACTAGTTACGATCGGGGTACCAACCAGTTTTGTGTCCTCTTGTCCAAAATTCTTTAGTATTTCTCTTACATACTTGGACTGACTTATGTAGATACCATCTTTAATTTTTTGAACTTGTAATCCAATGAAGAATTTGATCTCACCAATCATAGACATCTCAAATTATTTCCTCATCTCATCTGCAAATGATCTTCTCAACTCTTCATTGCCACCAAAAATGATATCATCTACAAATATCTCAGCAATTAGCAATATGTCATCTTTCTCAGTCTTCAAATACATATTATTGTTGTCACTTGTTCAGAAAAAACCAATTTGAACCTGATATGAGTAAAACCTCTCATACCATACTCTAGGTACTTATTTCAATCCATACAAATATTTATGTAATCTACACACCATATTATTACCTTCTGAATTAGAAAATCCTTCAGATTGTTAAATCTATACCTCTTCTTCCAAAATACCTTTAAGAAAAGATGACTTAACATCTATTTGATATACCTTGAAACCTTTGTAAGTAGCATAAGAAATAAATATTCTAACACATTCAAGTCTGGCTATAGGTGCAAATGTTTCACCATAGTCCTAGCCCTCCTCTTATTCGTATCCTTTGGACATCAACCTTTCCTTGTTCCTTACTATTGATGGGTCTTTGTGACTGGGTTTTCTAACAGATGTAAGTTGTCACCAGGTACAGGGGTACTGACCAACTTTTCCTGTAAAGGTTGTTCAGGGAAATGAGATTCCCCGGGCCTTCAATAACATGAGAGTCGGGTCTCGACAGTGTGGGAGCTTAATTGGGAAATGTGACTATTTTGTTCAGGGGATAGCTGGTTATCATGGCTCGTCTCTTCCAGGGATTCAAGTGAGTGGGGTTTCCTACAAGCATTTGTTAACTTTACTAAATAAACTTCAAAATATACTGCAGAGTTAGAAATATTCCATCTACCTATAGTTATACTTAAACATTCAAAACATCAACAATGCTCTAACACACTACACTAAATACTGAAGAAATATAGAACCATCGGCTCATATTTGATCAATAGCAAAGGAAAAGGAGGTCGTTAATCTACTTGAAGTGTTAGAGAATTTGGAACAATAAAGAATAAAATACCATCAACCTAGAGATCGAAATGCTAACAAATTCATTGATAGAACCCTTCTTCATTAACATATCTCTAGCAAGCACTGGTGTGTGTTACAATGGTGGCTCCAAGGGAGCAGCTATCTACTGAAAACTCTTAAAACTAAGGAGCATTGAGCTCTACAAATAAGAACTGAGAAAACAAAAATGCTATTAGCTATGGACTGCAAAATCATCAATTTTGCCGACCCATGGAATGAGGCCAGACTTATTATTTAAACACAAGACTTGACCTAAAACTTAACCTAATTTATTTTAAACCTTACAATATAATACTATTTTCCAGTGGCCAAAATTACCTGCACCACGCTACAAAAGACCTCAAGACAGAAAAAGGTCTGTCATGTCAGAAGAAGAAGACAAGAAAAGAGGAGTGGAAGAATCGGCCTCAAGAAGAGAGCCGGTAGTAGAAGAGAAGAAATCTGATCCCCTAGGGATAGAGGCTACATTCCTCATAAATGGGAGAGTGTCTTGTTGTCTTCGATGTGCCAAGTGTAACATTGAAGCGACACCTTGGGAAGACCATCTATTAGAACCCTCTTGTCAAGTTGACGTGCCTTGTTGTGGTTACCTGCCTTCTAACACCTTTTATTGACTATCTTGAAAGTGACCGGTCAGCCTTGGGAACCCGGACACAGGTCACTTTAAGAATACAAAATTGTGGGATCTGGAACTCTAGGATCTAGAGACCCGTACCCCAAAGAATGAATGAATACAAAAATTACATCTTCTGACGATCATCTATGGAGCCCGGAGGACTTTATTGTTCTTTAGTATTGTTGAATGTCCACAGGAGCCCGACGATTCCATCTTTGTCTATGTCCTTAAGGCCGGCCCATCAGTATTTGGCCACCTCCAATTGCTGATCCAAATCTGGAACATTTTCCTTGAACTCCGCAGCCATCTTGGTCACGTCTTGAATTTGAAGCACCATGCGAGTGAGCCTTGACATTTTTGCTCCATCTATTCCCTTTGAGGATCCATACCGAGACTCCATTAGCTCATCAAACTTTCCCATGACATATTCCTCCAGAGTGCATGTTTCAGTGCTGAAGGGATCAGCTCTGGAGACCTTGGAGATGAATGACTTGTATAAATTGAAATAATATTGAACTTCATAGACTTTGTCACACATATCCCCTACCAGTTGATTAATTACCTCCAATGTGAGGTCAAGTCTGAAGTGTTGGGTCCAAACAAAGTCAAAAGACTCCTCTCCTAGAATTCTGGCCTCGGAGACAATTTCTTCTCCGATGCCGATGAGCTCTTCCATCTCAGCCTTCCATGCTTCATAATTTTCAATGTCTCCTTCCCAGATGGAGATAGTAGTTTCAGTCCGATGTAGAGTATTTGAGGCTGCATACAAGTCTGGGAGTGTGGATATCAAGAAATACTGGACATTTCCCACTTGTTTTGTAACCCACTCATCAACTGACTGGGCTTTTCTTTTCATTGTGCTTAATGAATCTATGTCACTCTGAGGGAGCAATGCGTCAGACATGGAGGCGCCTAGGGGAATGGAAGTAAGAGGCTACGCGAGCTCTATCAACAATCCTATGAGATTAGCATTCTTTTCCTTTTCACCCTGAATTTCTGGGCCTCCTTTTCATAGAGGGCCTCCACCACCTTGGTCGCTTCTTTCAACAGTTCTAGTTTACCCTATTTCCCCCTTTTCCCAATGATATCTCAGTGATGGAGTACTCATCGGCCTTAGCCGTTGCTTTGTCTACATCTGGGGGAGGTGTCGCAATCACCGCGACTGTATCTCTGCCCAACCCAGTCCAAAGAGTATGGATTGTCTGGGATTTCTTGATCTTGGGAGGGTCTTTCATTTGCACCATCATCTCCACCAAGGAGAGATGGGCCTTGGGCATCACCTGGGCCTTCCTCTTGCGAGACTCCACCAACCATTGTGGTGGTAAGGGTGGCTTTGCAGCCAAAATTTGTTCCTGTGATTTCTCCCTAGGATCTTGTTGCACCCCTTCAATAGTGTGATTCATTCCTGACTCCTTCCCTATATCTTTAGGTTCATCAGTGATACTTACTCTGGTGGTACTTGTATCTTTCGCCCCAATGTCTACAGCCTTGACGATGTTAGGATCATCATTTACTTCCCTGGGGTTCCTCTCATTATCCTACTATTGTTCTTCATCAGTCTCTGTCGCTGGGATTATCTCTTAAACTGGTGTATTCTCTAGAGGTGGGGGAGGCGTTGGGCCAAGATTCAACATTTGGGCTACTGTGATCACCTCCCCAAATTTTACCTTTGGAAGTGGAATTTGGAGCATGGTAGTTGGGGTCACGGTTAGTCCTATGGGTCTGGTTTCCCCAACCAATGCGATTTACTCATCCTGTGTCTATCCACCCTCCTCAGTCTCTGTAACCTATATCTCTAGGACTTTGGAGGTATCCACTTGTTCCTGTCCCTTTTCTTCTTCTGCCTGGGCTTCCTGTTCTTGTGCAAGCTCTTGCTCTAGGAGTTCATCCCGACAATTTCTTTCGCTAACTTTATGATATCCCCCTGCATGTTTCCAAATTCATCAGTTCTAAATAAATCATCAAATTCATCATGGGGAGGGGGTTCTCTGGGATATCCTTGAGCTCTTTGTCTGACTCTGGGGAGCCAAAAGAAACAATTTGTACTTCTTGGATGCTTGGAATTCCAAGTTTTGGCTCCGCCCTTGGTTGAGAGTTAGTCTTCTTTTTCTTTCTCCTGGTTACCAAAGGGGGCCCTGTATCCATTAGATTTGCATGATCGCCTTCCACTTTAGCTCTTGTCGCTCAGACCATTAGTGCTTTCAATGAAGGGAAAGAGGGAGGATGAACGGGCCCGGTCATGATTACCTGGGTGGCCAACCGCGTGATTAGTTTATCTTTTAGCTGCTGGGAGACCAGCAGCGTCTATTGTATTTTCACTTCTCTGAGGAATATATATGGGGTTTGCGACAGGGTCCCCATTATTCATTTTCCTTTATCCTCCCCCTGAGAGGAGGTTTCAACCCCAAAAGTTAGGCCCATCACTCTTGGGCCAACTCTGCGTGTAATCCCTAGGCACACACTTTTTAAATAAGCATGGCTACACCCGACCATGTCGTGAGTGATATCTTCAATATTTGGCCCCTCCTGGGTGTTCCAATCCACTGGAGGGAGAGCTATCTTGTCTATTCCTTTCTCTTTGTACTGAGGGTCTATTGTGGACCCAGTGTCTGAAAATTCGCTTGGGAATTTCCAAAGTTTAACCTTTCCATCATCCCCATTGTCATCCAGACAAAGTGCCAGCTCTGAACTTCAAAGTCATCTTGGAAAACTTCCTAGAAGTCCTCCATGTGGAATATATGGGGCTCTGATGCCCGGGGAAGTGTCATTACTATTTTACCTAGAGGATCAAAGTTCTTTCGCTCTAGATAGAATTTTTCTAAGCCAAAGTTTTTAAGCTCGTTGTCCGCCTCTTTGGCTATGGCCAGACTACATGAGTAATTCCCACAGGTGATTGGGAATGGAAAATTAACCACCTTCTTCATAGTGTAGAGGGCATGCAATTCCATGATCTACCAGCAGTATTCCAAAAGAATTGTTTTGTTCCCACAATGCTTGGGCAACAAATAGGGTTTCCCGAAAACGCCGGTTACCTAAATGTAAGTATGCTACTAGAATTGGATATAGTAGTGGCCATAACTTTTGACCAAGTCCATCACCTCCTTAGAGAGGTGGTACCTCACATCTTGGGTAGGTGTGAGAATATTGTAGTAGACAAAGGCATTGTTCACTCGACAGAAGCTGAGGAAACTAGCCTCCCATTGGATTTGTGGGAAATAATCCCAGGGAGCCTTTTGGCCTGGGCCAACCCCAAGTACACCCGAAGTGAGAAGCCCATTTGTGATGGTGCATTTTTGTGCTAGGTCCCAGAGATCATAGGATGTTATATAAAATTTAGAGGTCTGGGCCACCTGAAGGAACTGTGAGTTCACATGGTTTGAAATGATGGCGGCCTAATCAAAATATTGTTTGCTGGTGGAGATGCCTAGTAGGAAGTAATACATCCATCCTAAGAATTCTTGGGCATAGGATTGCCCAAAGATCCTGCATAATGCTATGATCCCCATTTTGATACTTTCCTTAAATTCAGATCGGGGGATTTCCAGCTTCAATCTTTTGGAATCTTTCTTTGGGGTCTTCAACCATTTGTTGTTCAGATACTACTAGACCATAACTTCTAGCTGCTGAAATTGTCCCAAGGCATCAGATCGGGTGACTATTGCTTCTTCGTCAAACTGAGGGATCCCCAAACCTGCCTAAAAATTTGTGGCATCTAGGGACACCATGGGTGTGGGATATCCAATCGAGACCGTGGCGGCGAGCATGATGGCCCAGATGGAGGATTTGTAGTGTGTGACCATAGTGATAATAAGTTATGGGGCTTGCATGGAACATGGGAAGAAAGCGGCCTTTAGAATCCTGGATTCTCCAACATTGATGGCCAACTGGTCCCTGGATGTTCATTGGATGAACATCATTTTGACTAGGGCCTGCATTTCTACCCACATTCTGATGCTGGTGTTGGTGATCAATTGAACCTTGGATTCGATCTTTGATCCTGTAATAGTATTATCCTTCAAATATTTCATGTTGAGGGGAAGCTTTTCTAGGGCCCTTTCAATCTTAGACCTGACGGCTACCCCGGTGACTGCTATGGTGGGTAGATCTGGACTCCCAATTGGAGAGGATGTAGATGCCTGTGACATAGTGAAAGGGTGATGTTTGAGAACCTGCAAGGTAAGGCGACCGTTAGAATTTTCATAAGATAAAATGCTACTCCAGATTATGGAGAACTTACCACCGCATTGCGTACTTCACCTAAAAAGTTAGTTTATGTCAAAATCTGGAATGATGTGCATAGAATGTCAACTTGGGAATTCAACCACTATCTAGGCCTAGGGATTTCAACATGTTTGACAGAAGTAAGATATAGACTTGGCAAGGACGTAGGGCCCAGAGTCTAAAAAACTAACCGTTGGGAGATGTGATCGTAAGACAAGTTATCAGGCTTATGTGGGTGTCACATGGTCATGCAATAAATGGGAGTTATGGTGATGATGACACCAACTGTCCAAATGCATGCGAGATGAAAGCCACTTGGAAAAACTTAAATGCACACATGGGAAATAAATGTGCCATGAAGACTAATTTGACGATGGAGAGAAACTGCCATGGTTGAAACCGGCCAAGAGCTGAGTTCCAACTAGGTGGTATTCTACCTTGCGAGTGAGCTCCCAGATTTGGGGAAACATAGAAAAAATCATGGTGAGCTTGACCCAAAAATAAAAGGATATACACTAGATATATACATAAATATCACAGAGGGCCAACGGCTGAAGTGTATACACATAAAGATACAGAGTATTTACAAGCTTTTTACAGACTATCTACCTGACTATACACATTTACACAGGCCCAAGCCTACCCTAAACAATGCATACTACAAATTCTAGCTTACAACTACACAGAGGGCAGACAACCCTCTGGCAGAGCCAACACACCAATAGGAGGCAAAACCATAAGCGAAACATGAAAAATGGAAACTACAGAACTAGAGAAAATGAAACGAAAACTGAAACTAGAAAGAGTGAAAAAAAAGTAGAAACCAGTGAAGCATGGAGGGAGGCAAGGAGAGAAGAGCACCAGGAGCACTCTGCAACAAGCTAACCTTAAGGATTACCGTGAACAATCACCACAAACCCATTGGTAATCAACCACTAAACACAGGAGAAAAAGTAGTTTAAAATCACCTTAATTTGCTTTGATTCACTCTGAATGCACAAGTGTTTTAATCATGATGACTGTAAAAGTGGAATGTAATTCCTATTTATACCCAAGGTAAAATCAAGTTACCCTCTCCTCCACAAACTCCAGAATAGGTAAACCTCCAGACTCTGGGCCCAGGGATTCCATGTAACCATACCTTCTTGCGAGAAGAAGACATCGTGGCAGAGAATCCTGGAGTCTAGAATCTGGCTTTGGAAAGAACAAAAATCTCTAGGACCAGGTCCTAGAGGTGCGAAAGACAAAAGAAGAAAGGGAACAAACTCACGGGAGGGAAAGCCCAGAGAAGGAAATAAAGAAAACAGAAGATAAGACAAGAGCCAAAGCGAAAAGAGGGGACCCAACATTTTGCCCACAAAATGTAGGGATGGGTATGCAGAGCATACCAAATGGCGACTATCTGGGATGAATGCCTTAGCACATTTGAGAACTGCAGAATATCTAGTTAGAAAAACTGGAATCAATCGTTACTTGGAGCACCCTACTTGTAGGGTGCGAAGCGTTTGAGGAAATCTAGGCCATACATGATTCAATATTTGGTCTTTCATCAGTTGTGAAGTGTGTGCTTTGAAAGAAAATCAAGCCAATGACCTCTGGGAGAAATAGAGAAGAGGCACTGAATATGTCAAACCAAAGTCATCAATTTTCTCATTTGCCCTGGATACCAGAATTTCTCTGCTCTGTCTTTTCTCTTCATCTTATTATTTTCTGGATGGGAAGGCGGTACTTCTTTCACCATTAATATTAAGCTTAGCTAAATTTAATGGTGGTACTTCTTTCACCCTTCCATCCCCTTTAATTCACTAGATAGGGAATAAAAACTCTGGACCCATGAAGAATTTAAATGTTTTTTAGACTTGGGCCAACAAACTAGTGCGAGTGATCTACTCTTGGTATGTCCGATTACTAGTTCCTTTTGATTTTGATTTAACTAATTTCCAGACTTCCAGGGATGAATCCGATGAAGATTTCTCATAACTTGTTACCAAACTTACAAAATAACTCTGGAGACCAGACCAATTCCCCCATGCTAACAATAAATTCTAAGTTCACCATAAATGCAAAAGGTACCACCTCGGGGACTAGATGTTATGAAAAGCATACCGGTCTACAAAAGGGGGAGCAGAATCCTGGGGACCCAGAAAAGAAAGAATGAAGCTGAAAAAAAAACAAAAAGGGGCAGTCTTAGAGGATAGCCAACAAAAATATTTACAAGGCACCCCAGACAGAGCACCAGGAAAGAATATTTACAAGCGAGAAGATTTACATATAGTACAATTCTAGACAAAATCACTTTATTAAAAATAATGCTTGAGAAACTGTCCATTGACGGGCAATGGAACGAATTCTCTAGTCATGGTACTGAGGTGATAATTGTTTTCCCCATAGATCTCAGAGATCAAATATGGTCTGAGCCAAAGCCATTGGAATTTGGTGTGCTTTCCTTTCTTTTCTCAGGCCTTATCCCACAAGAGGACCAAGTCCAAAATCTGAAAGGCCTTATACTACGCTCTTCAGTCAAACCATCATTTCACCACTGATTGGTGACACACAAAATGTTCAAGGGTCGTGTCTCTTTGTTCTTCCATCCAGAATAGATTTAGGAGCTGACCCTCCATGATATTGTCTCAGTTGCTAAATTCCTACATAAATTGTAAAACTGAGATTTGCAGATTAATGGGGAAGATTGGGTTCTGGCCGTAAACCAGATGGAATGGGGATGTCCCTAGGGTGGCCTTAATTCGGATACAATCTGACCAAAGGGTGAATCTTAGCTTTTAGTGCCAGTCCTAGGGATTCTATTCTAATAGGTGTTTGATCACTTCAAGCAAATTTTTGTTGGTCGACTCATCAACACCGTTACCCTGGGGGTAATAGTTGCTAGAAAA
This sequence comes from Thuja plicata, assembly GCA_018584345.1. Lineage (NCBI taxonomy): Eukaryota > Viridiplantae > Streptophyta > Pinopsida > Cupressales > Cupressaceae > Thuja > Thuja plicata. The sequence continues at coordinate 3,715,286 of MU224826.1, read as the reverse complement.
GTTCAGAGTGATCTTCCTGTCATAGGTCCATTCAATTAATTGTGCCAAAGAAAACTTTGGGCCATTTTCACATACTATAGCAAAGGGCATTCTGAACCTTGTGATGATGTTTTCTTCCAGAAATTTTATAACTATGTCTGTCGTATTATTTTTACAAGGTATTGCTTCAAACCACAGGGTGCAATAAATGGTTGCAATTAGAATGTACTAGTAGTTGGCAGACAAGTTGGGGTTGATTTCCCTGATAAAGTCAAATTCCCATTGGAAAAAAGGTCTAGCTTCAAAGACCGGTTACAAATGCATAGCCGAGTTCCACTCACGATGCGCTGTAGTTTGGCAAGTGTGGCACTTCCTAAAATGAGTGTAGACATCTTTAAAGATACATGGCCAATAATATCTAGCTTGCAAAATCTAATTGGAAATGGTGTCAGCTGAGCCATGTTAGATTCCAAACTGCCCATGAAATTGTTTGATTATCTTTGCAGCTTGAACCCTATCAATGCACCAGAGGTACACTCCGTCATAGTTCCTACAAAAAAGTGTGGCATTTTTTATCATGTAGTGTGCACTTTTCAACCACAGGGCGTGATGTTTGTTTGAGGGAAATACCTTTGGGAATCTTTTATTCAACAATTGGTACACTAGGTCTTTCTACCATGGGTCTCGAGTGATGGACTCCACTGTGTATGTCTGACATTCAATGTGGGGAGTCTCTTCTGCCATCACTCTACATAGTCCCTGGCCTCAGACTATCTTCATGGGTTGCATTTCCAAATTGTATTCCTGGAGGATGGCCATCCATTTCCCCTGTCTCTCACCCAATTCACTTTGCATCAGTAGATATTTTTTTGCCTGGTCCAGGATGATGGCATGCACCTTGCTCTGAAGGATGTAATGCCAAAATTTATTCATGGCGCAAATGAGAGAAAAGGCATGTTTTTCCAAAGGTGAATACCGGACCTCAACATTCTTAAAGGGGGAGCTCATGAAAGCTATTGTTTGTTCTTCCCCTTCAACCTTTTGGGTCAAAACTACCATGACAGAATGTGGTGAAGCAAAGGAATAGATGTAAAAAGGGAGGGAATAGTCTGGACTAGCTAGAACTAGGGACTCCATTATCATTTGTTTAATCTGGGTGAACACCCACTTTGCTTCAGGGCTCCACTCAATTTTGGTATCTTTTTTCATCATTTTGTTGAGTGGCTTTACGATCTCGGTGAATCCAGTGATGAACTACCAGACAAAGTTGATCTTCCCAAAGAAAGATCTCATTTCTTTCTTGTTGTCAGGATTTTGTAGGTTTAGCAACACTTCAACTCTCTCAAGGTCAATGGATATACCCTTCTCAGAGACAATATGCCCGAGCAACTTCCCTTCAATGACCCCAAATATACATTTCTTAGGGTTGAGGGATATTCCATACTGGTGACATCTTTCACAAATCTGGATGAGGTGGGCAGAATGATCACACCTATCCCAGGAAAAGATAGTCAAATCATCCATGTAGATGATTATACACCGGTTCACAAGGCCGTCAAATGCAATGTCCATAGCCTTTTGAAATGTGGCCCCTGTGTTGATTAGACCAAAGGGCATCCTTCGGTAGGCAAACATTCCCCACTTAGTGGTAAACGTAGTTTTGTCTCTATCTTCATACTTAACCATGACTTGGTTATACCTGGACTACCCATCCAAGAAGGACATCATTTGTGATCCATTCATGATTTGCAATACCTCATCGAGTGAGGGGAGAGGGTGATTGTCTTTCTTGGAGGCTTTGTTTAAATTTTGGAAATCTACCCAAAGGTGGATTTTGCCACTCTTCTTCCTCACAGGGACTAGGTTGGCAACCCACGTAGTATGCCAGATTAGAAATATTATCCAGGCTGACAGTAGTTTTTGAACCTCCTGATAGATTAGAGGCTCGATCAGTGGGTTGACCGATAATTTCTTTTTTCAGAAAGGCTTAGCATCAGGTTTGAGTGGGATAGTATGAGTCATAATGGATGTATCATAGGTTTTCAAGTCCTCATACCCCCATGTGATTACATCTATGTATTCTCAGAGAACTGCGAGAATCTTCTCCTTTTCCTCATGGGAGCAGGAGGTGCCAATGTGTATCATTTTCTCTTCACCAGGCTGGCCGATGTTCACTTTCTCAAATTTTCCTCACTTAGAGGAGGATGATAACTTTTCCTGGCCCCGAGGGTCTGAGTCAAAGATTCATTCAAGTGCAACCATGCCCTTAGGGATGGTGTTTGTTGGTAAGTCCATGATCCCATCATCTTCATCACCCTATCCAGTATCATCATGATCTCTTTCTTCCACTATCTAGTCCTCGAAAACACCAACATTAGCCATGAAGGAAGGGATATGCTGATCATCCTCAAAAACCTAAAAATGGGTGACATTGTTTGCAATGGATGGGGTGGGGATCATTTCAATAGAGAATCTCCAGAGTCACGAGCCAGCCATTGGCTCAAGCGTGCTGGCAGAAATAGCAAGGGCATTCGGGACATAATTCTATCTCCAGGGAATAAGATCAATGCCAAAGGCATCAAAATCCTCAATAAGGCTCCATGCTTGGTTGTGGTATTCAGCCATCCTTTTGTCGTGATAGGTGTATTAACTCCGGACCTGCTTAACAATCAACTCCGAATGACCCAGGGCCTTGAGGTGAGTGATTCCTTTCCTTAGTGAAAATAATAGTCCAAAGACCAAAGCCTTGTACTTCATGACATTAATCGTGCAGTTGAACTATATCTTGTAGGACGTGAGGAAGGATTTTCCCCACGGGTTGATTAATTCCACTCTGGCCCCACAACCTTGTTTGGATCGGGACCCATCAAACTTAAGGGTCCACAAGTCATCATTTGTTATCTGGGGCTGGGAAGATGAAGTGGTCTTTGGATTATTATTGGGAGGGTTGGGAGGAGTTTCCCCCAGCACTGATGATACATGGGTTAGGTTTGTCTTTGGAGGAATTTTTAATTGGGATTCCCGGGCAAATGGCACTAAAAGGTGCTACTAGTAGAAGCACTGGGTCCCGGGGAATCAGCTGTGTGTTCTTTCTTTTGGAGGGCATCTATGTGCCAGGTAGAAATGGTAAGGAAAGGCTCACACTCTAGTTCTAAATGTTTCTGTTAGTGCACCCAACACCAAGTGTCAGACAAGAGTGTGGTGGGGGTCACTGCGGAATCCTGAGAGTTAACCTCAACCCTCAATTTTTCTTCCAAGTCCTGGGTTTTCTATAAAACTATGGGGTCTTCCTTGGGGGTGAAATCAAATGTTAAGATCTCAAGGGGTTGGTACACCCTGGGGGAAGTCTCAGAAAATAGGACTTCATTAACCCTCCCGACTTCAATGAGGGCTTGTCTCATTTGGGGCTCACTTTCAACCCAGATCTGGTTAGATTCTCCTTCCCAGGGGAGCCACAAGTGGGAAAAGTTGGTCAAGAAGTATCCTTTCAGGGACTTGGACCAATTGCAACTTAGTAACATCTTGGACCAATTGCAACTTAGTAACATCCCATAGGTCTCTGGTATGTCCACCACTTGGATGTCAATTATGCTGGCTTTCCTGGGGTCCTGGATGTGTTGAATCCAAACATTCTTCAGTTCACCCACCATTTTCACAGTAGTTTTATCTAGTTAGATTACTACACCGTTAGACGGGGTGGGTCAGAATCTGAGCTTCTAGCATATGGATAAAAGCATGTTGTTGCCCAAAGCCCTGGAATCTACTAGGCAGTTATGTATATTCTTCTCTTTTATGTTCAAGCCTAACAGGAAGGGAGGATCTTCATTATTGCCCTAGAAGACAGCTGCATTGGCATCCTCAAAAGAGACAGTCTTGGGTGGGTGACTGACGACTTCCAGGTTTCCCAAGAGTTTCAAAAGAGACTTCTTATGCTCGGGGCAGTTAAGTAAAACCTCCATCAAGGTCATGGAGGTGGTGGTTCATTCTAATGCCTTCATGATGTCAAACCTTCCTCCCAGGAATTGGTGGCTTCCCTCGGCCAGGTCCTTTGCTTGGTTAGAGCCAAAGCCTTTTGGAGGGACAAACCGATCAGTCGTGTTGTCCCGGGGAGGATTTTTCTTAGTAGGTGCGGGCATGTAAACTGGTCCTTTACCAGCCTCACTTCGAGTGTTGTAGGGAGTTCGTGGGTTAGTGAAGGCATTGGCCTCAAAGGCTAGGATAGATTCATTAACGAACCCCTATAATTTGGGTTCCTCTTCATCTTCTCTACCTGTCCTAAGAAAGACGGTCTCACAAGAAAATGCACCATGAGTGGGCTCTTATATGGGAGGCTCTGGGGGAGTAGGGTCAGAAGCTTGTTGTCTGTCCAACTGGGAGATCATGATGAATTTCTCGAGCATGGCACAATTTACCTCATTTTGAGAGCCTATATCATGCAACCTACACCAGTTGGTTATAGGTTGGAAGTCTATGACTGGCGTGAAATGGGACAGTCCAGCACCACCTTGATTGGTGTTTTGGTTCAGAGGTGGACCTCCAGCATTAGCATTGTTACCCCATTGCTATTGGTTGGGCCGAGGCCCATTGTTAAAATTTCTTCCACCGACATTGTTGTTTTGTTGGCTGGAGAAAATATTCCCTCTCTGGGAATTGGTGTTGTGGGGTGCAAAGGTCCCCGCCTTAAGTTGACCCATGTCCACAATCAATGTAGACAACATTCGCCAAAGGGATTCAACCTCGGCGGTCAACTAGGTATTCGCATCACAATATTATGGTTGTTGTTGTTGGTTCCCTGGGAAAGTGGCAGCATTCACCAGAGTCAAGGGCGGCAATCCTCTGGCCACAAATGACTAAAAGAAAGACACTCCAAGCGGTTGTGTCTATGATTGTTACATTTGTTGTGGCTGGTTCCAGGAAAAATATTCTAGGCCCAGTGTTTTCTGGGTTTGAGATGGATACACGTACTGGGTCTGTTGGTTTATCGGTGGTGGTGGGGGATTCATGGCCATCACAGGGGCACCCATTGCCTAATTGGGGTTATATCCCCCAATGTAAGAAGTTTCGCTAGGTATCATGTTGAATGGCATGCTCTGCCCAATCCCGCCTAGGGATTTGTTAAGACCATGGGACAACTCTAAGGCTAGGTTGTAAACCTTTGCCAAAGTGTCCCAGTCATGGGGGGAGGTAGTTCTCTAGAGGAGAGTGGAAATGAAGGGGTCCATCAGGTTGAGATAGGTCTAGATAGTTACATCCGTAGATGGGATGAAGGGACCCGTGCACCACTTCAAGGTGTGTTGGAATCGGTGGTTGAATGCTGCAAGGGGAATCATTTGGTTCCTTCCTGATAGAAATAAAATGGCTGTGGGACCACGCTGGTTCCATGTGTACATGGAAGGAAGCCAGGAAGGTGTCCTCCATGTCCTGCAAACTATTGATGGAGTTAGCAGGAAGGTTAAGGTACCAGTTTAGTTCATTCTATCCCATGGACAGAGGGAACATCCAGGTCACAACATCTTGGTTTTGGATCTGGTGTCAGTTCATGGCATCTTTGTATGCCTATAGATGCTCTTCTATGGTCCATGAGCATAAGTGCTCATATCGGGGACAAATATTTTTTGGGTGCGAAGGTAGGTCGTTGGCTGCACCCAAAAATGTTCCTATTAGGGACCTGGTATTTCCAAAATACGCAGCCATTAGAGGTGTTGGGTTTTGACCAAGTTGAGCGCTAGTTCCTAGGGTCATCTAGGGGATTTGAGTATTTTGGGAGGTGCTAGATCCCTAGACAATGGTGGATGACTTGGCTTTTGGGTTCCGTTTCTTTCGAGCAAGAGGCTTGAGTTTGACAAACTGTCCAGGATTAGGAGTTGATCTAAGGACTCTTTCAAATCTTGCTGGTGAAATTGATCCAATCCCACTAAAGGCTTGACTCCTAAAACTATCTCTTAGGGATCCCTTGGGTGGTGTAAAATCTGAATCCTTAGAGGGGGATGAGTTCATGCCCTCCTTCTAGCGCCAGTTTCTATTTCCATGTCTTTGTGACTGGGTCTACCAACAGATGTAAGTTGTCACCAGGTACCCGAGTACCAGAAAACTTTGCCTGTAAAGGTTATCTAGGGAAATAAGATTCCCTGGGCCTTCAAGCATGTGAGAGTCGAGTCTCGATAGTGTGGGAGCTTAGTTGGGAAATGTGACTATTTTGTTCAGGGCAATAGATGGTTATCTTGGCTCATCTCTTCCGGGGATTCAAGTGAGTGGGGTTTCCTACAAGCATTCGTTAACTTTACTAAATAAACTTCAAAAGATACTGCAGAGTTAGAAATATTCCATCTACCTATAGTTATACTTAAATATTCAAAACATAGACAATGCTCTAACACACTACACTAAATACTGAAGAAATATAGAACCATCATCTCATATTTGATCAATAGAAAAGGAAAAGAAGGTCGTTAATCTAGTTGAAGAGTTAGAGCAAAGGACATAAGAACATAAAGCATAAAATACCATCAACCCAGAGATCAGAATGCTAATGAATTCATTGATAGAACCCTTCCTTCTTCATTAATGTATCTTTAGCAAGCATTGGTGCGTGTTACAATGGTGTCTCCAAGGGAAAATCTATCTAGCAAAAGCTTTTAAAACTAAGGAGCATTGAGCTCTATAAATAAGAACTGAGAAAACTAAAATGCTATTAGTTGTGGACTACAAAATCATCAATTTTTCTGACCCTTGGAATGAGGCCGGACTTATTATTTATACACAAGACTTGACCTAAAACTTAACCTAATTTATTTTACACCTTACAATATAATACTATTTTCTGGTGGCTAGTACTACCTGCACCATGCTACAAAAGACCTCAAAATGGAAAAAGGTCTATCATGTCAGAAGAAGAAGACAAGAAAAGAGGAGTGGAAGAATCAACCTCGAGAAGAGAGCCGGTAGGAGAAGAGAAGAAATTTGATCCCCCGGGGATCGAGGCTACATGCCTCATAAATGGGACAGCACCTCGCTATCTTCGATGCGCTAGGTGTAACATTGAAGTAGCACCTTAGGAAGACCATCTGTCAGAACCCTCTTGTCTAGCCGATGTGCTTTGTTGTGGTTACCAGCCTTCTAACACCTTTTATTGACTACCTTGAAAGTGACTGGTTGGCCTTGGTAACCCAGACACGGGTCACTTTAAGAATACAAAATTGTGGGATCCGAAACTACGGGATTTGGAGACCCGTACCCCAAAGAATGAATGAATACAAAAATTACATCTTCTAACGATCATCTCTGGAGTCCAGAGGAATTTATTGTTCTTTAGTATCATTGAATGTCTTTAGGAGCTGGGCGATTCCATCTTTGTCTATGTCCTTAAGGCCGGCCCATCGGTATTTGGCCACCTCTAATTGCTCATCCAAATCTGGAACATTTGCCTTAAAATTTATGGCCATCTTGGTCGCGTCTTGACTTTGAAGCACCATGCGAGTGAGCCTTGACATTTTCACTCCATCTATTCCCTTCGAGGATCCATACCGAGACTGTATTAGCTCATCAAACTTTCCCAAGACATATTCCTTCGGAGTGCATGTTTCAGTACTGAAGGGATCAGCTATAGAGACCTTGGAGATGAATGACTTGTATAAATTGAAATAATATTGAACTTCCTAAACATTTTCGTGCATAGCCCCTACCAGTTGCTTGATTACCTCCAATGTGAGGTCAAGTCTAGAGTGCTGGGTCCAAACAAAGTCAAAAGACTCTCATAGAATTTTGGCCTAAGAGACAATTTCTTCCCCGATGTCGATGAGCTCTTCCATCTCAACCTTCCATGCTTCATAATTTTTTATGTCTCCTTCACAGATGGAGATAGTATTTTTGGTCCGATGTAGAGTATTGCGGGCTGCATACAAGTCTGGGAGTGTGGATATCAAGAAACACCAGATGTTTTCCGCCTGTTTTGTAACCCACTCATCAACTTCTTGGGCTTTTCTTTTCATTTCCCTTAATGAATCTATGTCACTCTAAGGGAGTGGTGCATCAGATGTAGAGGTGCCCGAGGGAATAGGAGCAAGAGGCTGAATGAGCTCTATCAGCAATCCCATGAGATTGGCATTCTTTTCCTTTTCCACCCTAAATTTATGGGCCTCCTTTTCATAGCGGGCCTCCATCGCCTTGGTTGCTTCTTTCAATAGGTCTAGTTCACCCTGTTTCCCCCACTTCCCCAGTGATATCTCAGTGATGGAGTACTCATTGGCCTTAGCCATTGCTTCATCTACATCTAGGGGAGGTGTCACAATCACCTTGACTATATCTCTACCTGGCCCAGTCCAAAGAGTATGGACTGTCTAGGATTTCTTGGTCTTGGGAGGGTCCTGCATTTGCGCCATCATCTCCACCAAGGAGAGATGGGCCTTGGGCATCACCGGGGCCTTCCTCTTGTGAGACTCCACCAACTATTGTGGTGGTAGGGGTGGCTTTGCAGCCAGAATTTGTTCCTGTGATTTCTCCTAGGCTCTAGTTGCACCCCTTCGATAATGTGAGCTATTTCTGACTCCTTCCCTCTATCTTTAGGTTCAACGACGATACTTACTCTGGTGGTACTTGTATCTTTTTCCCCGATGTCTACATCCTTTATGATGTTAGGATCATCATTTACTTCCCCAGGGTTCCTCTCCTTATCCTACTATTTTTCTTCATCAACCTCTTTTGCTGGGATGCTCTCTTCAACTGGTGTATTCTCTAGAGGTGGGGGAGGTGTTAGGCCAAGATTCAATGTTTGGGCCGATGTGATCACCTCCCCAAATGTTACCTTTGGAAGTGGCATTTGGAGCACGACAGTTGGGGTCACGGTTGTTCTTGTGGGTCTGGCTTCCCCAACCTATGCCATTTTTTCATCCTATGTCTGTCCACCCTCCTCAGTCCCTGTAACCTATATCTCTGGGACATTAGAGGTATCCACCTTTTCTTGTCCCTTTTCTTCTTCTACTCGGGCTTCCTATTCTTGTGTAGGCTCTTACTTTAAGAGTTCGTCCTGTGCGGTGATTTCTTCTGCTGACTTTATGATATTCCTCTACAAGTTTCCAAATTCATCAGTTCCAAATAAGTCATCAAATTCATCATGGGGAGGGGGTTTCTCTGGGATATCCTTAGGCTCTTTGTCCAGCTCCAGGGAGTCGAAAGAAATAATTTATACTTCTTGGATGCTTGGCATCCCAAGTTCTAGCTCCACCCTTGGTTGAGAGTTAGTCTTCTTTTTCTTTATCCTAGTTACCAAAGGGGGACCTATATCCATTAGAGCTACCTACTCCTCTTCTGCTCTAGCTCCCATCACTCAGACCATCAATGCTACCAGCAAAGGGGAAGAGGGAGGACAAATGAGCTCGGCCATGAGTACCAAGGTGGCCAACCACGTAATTAGTTTGTCTTTCATCTGCTGGGAAACCACCAGTGTCTGTTGTATTTTCTCTTCTCTGAGGACTACATATGCGATTTACAATGGGGTCCCCATTATTCTTTTTCCTTTATCCTCCACCTGAGAGGAGGTTCTAGCCCCAGAAGTCAGGCCTCGCACTGTTGGGCCAACTCTGCATGTACTCCCTTGGCACGCCCTTTTGAAATAAGTATGGCTACGCTCGACCACGTCGTGAGTGATATCTTCAATAGTTGGCCCCTCCTAGGCATTCTAATCCACTGGAGGGAGAGCCATCTTTTCTATTCCTTTCTCTTTGTATTGAGGGTCTATTGTGGACCCGGTGTCTGAAAATTCGCCCAGGAATTTCTGAAGTTTTAACCTTTCCATCATCCTCATTGTCATCCAGATGAAGTGCCAGCTCCAGACTTCAAAATCATCTTGGAAATCTTCCTAGAATTCCTCCATGTGGAATATATGGGGCTTTGATGCCCGGGGAAGTGTCATTTCTATTTTACCTAGCAGATCAAAGTTTTTCCACTCCAGATAGAATTCTGCTAAGCCCAAGCTTTTAAGCTCATTGTCCGCCTCCTTGGCTGCAGCCAGACTACATGAGTAATTCCCACAGGTGATTGGGAATGGAACATTGACCACCTTCTTCACAGTGTAGAGGGCATGCAGTTCCAAGATCTACCGGCAGTATTCTAAAATAATTATTTTGTTCCCATAATGCTTGGGAAATGAATAGGGTTTCCTGAAGAAGATGATTACCAAAATGTAAGTATGCTACTAGAATTGGATATAGTAGTGGCCATAACTTCTGACCAAGTCCATCACCTCCTTAGAGAGGTGGTACTTGATATCTCGGGTAGGTGTGATAAGATTGTAGTAGACGAAGGCATCGTTCACTTGGCAGAAGCTGAGGAAACTAGCCTCCCATTGGATTTGCGGGAAATAATCAGAGGGAGCCTTTTGGCTTGGGCCAACCCCAAGTACACCTAAAGTGAGCAGCCCATTGATGGGGCATTTTTGTGCTAGGGCCTAGAGAACATAGGATGTCATATAAAATTTAGAGGTTTGGGCCACTTGAAGGAACTGTGAGTCCACATGGTTTGAAATGATGGCGGCCCAATCAAAATATTTTTTGCCAGTGGAGATGCCTAGTATGAAGTAATACATCCATCCCAAAAATTCCCGAGCATGGGGTTGCCCAAAGATCCTGCATAATGCTATGATCCCCATCTGGATACTTTCCTTAAATTTGGATCGAGGGATTTCTAGCTTCATTCTTTTGGAATCTTTCTTTGGGTTCTTCATCCATTTGTTGTTTAGATACTGCTAGGCCATAACTTCTAGCTGCTGAAATATTCCCAAAGCATCGGATCGGGTGACGATAACTGCTTCCTCAAATTGTGGGATCTCCAAACCTGCTTGAAAAGTTGTGGCATCTAGGGACACCATGTGCATGGGATATCCGGTCGGGACTAGAGCGGAGAGCATGATGGCCCAGACGGAGGAGTTGTAGTGCACGGCCAAAGTGAGAATAAGTTCTGGGGCTTGCATGAAACATGGGAAGCAAGCGGCCTTTACAATCTTAGATTCTCCAACATTGATGGCCAATTGTTCCCTGATCATTCATTGGATGAACATCATTTTGACTAGGGCCTGCATTTTTGCCCACATTCCGATGTTGGTGTCAGTGATCAACTAAACCTTGGATTTGATCTTTGATCCTGTAATAGTATTGTCCTTCAAATATTTCATGTTGAGGGGAAACTTTTCTAGGGCCCTTTAAATCTTAGACCTAATAGCTACCCTGGTGACTGTCGTGGTGGGGAGATCTAGACTCCTAGGTGGAGAGGATGCAGATGACTCTAACATAGTAAATGTGTGATGTTTGAGAACCTGCAAGGTAAGGCGACCGTCAAAATTTTCATAAGATAAAAGGCTACTCCAAATTCTGGAGAACTTACCGCCGCATTGCGTACTTCACCTAAAAATTTAGTTTACATCAAAATATAGAAATATGTACATAGGATGTCAACTTGTGAATTCAACCACTATCCAGGCCCAGGGATTTCAACATGTTTGACAGAAGTAAGATATAGGCTGGGTGAGGATGTAGGGCATGGATTTTGGAAAACTAACCGTTGGGAGATGTGACCGGAAGATGAGTTGTCAAGATTATGTGGGCGTCACATGGTCATGCAATAAATGGAAGTCATCATGACGATGATGCCAACTGTCTGAACACATGTGAGATGAAAGCCACTTCGTGGAACTTAAATGCACACATGGGAAATAAATGTACCATGAAGAATGATTCGACGACGAAGACTTAAACCACCATGGTTGAAACTAGCCAAGAGCTGAGTTCCAACTAGGTGGTATTCTGTCGTGCGGGTGAGCTTTCAGATTTAGAGAAACATAGACAAAAGCATGATGAGATCGACCCAAAATAGAAGGATATACATTGGATATATACATAAAGATCACAGAGGGTTGAAGGCCAAAGCGTATACACATCAAGATATAGAGAATTTACAAGCTTTTTAAAGACTATCTACCCGACTATACACATTTACATAGGCCCAAGGCCTACCCTAAACAATGAATACTACAAACGCTAACTTACAACTGCATAAAGGGTGGACAACCCTCTGGTAGAGCCAACCCACCAACGTGAGGTAGAACCAGAAGTGAAACACAAAAATGAAAATAGCAGAACCAGAGAAAATGATATGAAAACCGAAACCAGAAAGAGCAAAAAAAAGTAGAAACCAGAGAACCTACCTGGAAGCACAGAGGGAGGCAAGGAGAGAAGACCACCAGGAGTTGTGTGTGTATATTTGTGCACCTTTTATCTGCAACAAAACACTTCAATAAGTCATTCTGTTAGTGAGAAACAAGGGTTAATGAGCATATAAACCATAACATCGACTTATTGCTTTCTAACTAGGATGAGTGTAGCAAATAACATAAAAGCCCTCAGATTATGCTAAATACCAGTGACATAAACAAC